>APFE031305032.1:0-15659 GCA_000404065.3 Pinus taeda | reverse complement strand
ATCAAAATTGAGAGCCACGATAGGAAGGTAGGTAAGAAGGATCTTCAAAGAAAATTTATAACGGGGAGAAAATGAAGAAAGCCAAATTGAAGCAAGACCAGAGGAGGTTAAATCTGATGAAGTCGAGGAAGACAGGGGTGGAGGTGATTAGATTTCAAAGTGAAGGTGATATACCAATTTACGTTAGTAAGTTTATAAAGAATGATTGTTTGTATATCTATGTCATGGTAAGTTAGATTTGACAAAATGCCCCTTTAACCTCACAAACATCTATATGTATATGACAACTGAAATTGAAATGTCAGAATTTTAGGAAAAAATGGATTGGTATTATGTCCTACACCTTTTTTCAGATTGATAAGTTGTATTTTCTCTAGTGATGTACTCTTCGCTGGATTGAATGAGAATGATAATATCAATGATACTGGTTATTTTTATCTTGTCTACTGATGTACTGTATGCAATAGACTGAGTTAGAATTATAAAATGAATGAACAGAAATGTAAAAACTGTGCATAATTTTGCAATATTAATCTTAGAATTATGAAAATTTTGTATTGTTTGTATAATATGTCAAATACATATATAGATTTATTTTAATAAATCACATTTCTTAATCCGAGGAAAAAACCATATAACTAGCTCACTGAGAAACGTATGTTGTAAATAAAAAGTGCTCAACGAACATGAAAGATCTTTTACAAGCATCAGAAAAAGAGGTTTCCTGCCAAAAGAGAGTTGCTTAATCTATCTTACGTAGGTACAGTCTTCCATTTGCATAACCTTTCAGACTTTTATCAAAATACAACAAAAAAAGCTCTGAGATTTATCATTTTTTTTTCTTTATAAATTCTGAAAAATGGCTGAGCTGTTCTCAATTTTTGTGTCTTGGCCTTTCTAGGATTCCTCTTTGAATCTCCATCAAAATGTAGCCTGTATAGGATTCCTCTTTGAATCTCCATCATAATGCCCTTCTTTTTAGACTCTAGGAATTTTCTTGAGTTTGTTGTATATGCATAAAAGAGGTTTTATATTTATATATGTATATGTATATATATATATATGTGTGTTGGATAACTTGCTAAGATTGAAATTTCGGTTTTGATGTCCTTGCATATTATTTGACCAGATCAGTTCAAAATGGGCAAGCGAAGCAAATGGCAATATATCATGGATCTTGAGGTGCAAGACCTCAAAGGCAAAATGACGTTCTCAAGTAGAGACTTGGTTTGGACGGAAATAAATAAAAAAAACAATAGTATTGATCGAGTTGCTGTAATCCCATTACGACGAGTTGCTGACTTTATCAAAGGAGAGGAAGAAAATCCTATTGCTCCATGTAAATTCATACGAAAAACAAAAAAAAAACCAAAAGAAAGAGCTACCGCTGCATTGCAATATGATATGTGAGTATTTAAAATATGTATTGTTTAAATATTTTGAAACCAAGGTTATCTTTCTTTGTATCTACTAACAATTTAAATTTTTGGTGTAGTTATCATTGTTCATTTGGCCCAGAGGACAAAAGAGGAAATCTTTCAGCTAAACGAAGGACCTCATTTGTGCAGAAGAGGGGTTGCCAATGTCACTTTATTATGAAAGTTATGCATGAAATTCCTGATAGAGCAATATTAACTTTCAATATGTATGAACATGAAGATGGAGAAGGTTGGGCTTGTCATGGTCAATGTGACACTTCAGGTGAAACCAGGGCCTTGCATAGGCCAAAGCTTTCAAGGGACATTGTTGCATATGTAGAGAGTTGTTTCTTTTTGGGAGTGCCTATTAATGTAGTGTATAGAACCCACATTAAGAGACATGTTGACACCGATGTGGCAGTGCGAGATATAGATTTTTTCTTATGCAGGAAAGATATTGTAAACATCTATAATAGGTTGGCGAAGGGAAATTATCAACTTCACAAAAAGGATGAAATGAGTGTAAACCTTTGGTATCAAAAGCATCGGGAATATTTTTTTCTTTTACCAAAAGCCCAATGGTGTGGAGGTCCCTTTTATAATAGGGATTCAAACAAAGTGGATGTTGGAGACAATGGTCAAGCTATCACACAATAGCTTAATAGCCATGGATTCAACATTTAACACCAATAAATACGGGGTAACTCAGATGCCAATGACTTATGGAATATATTTATTTGAGTTGTATACATTCAAAATGATTAATAACTTGTATTTGAATTTATGTAATGTTGAAAATGACAGTATCAGTTGTATACACTCGTGGCATTTGATGAACAACAAAGCGGGGTGCCTGTTGCATGGGTCGTGGCATCACGAAACACATCAGATGATATTGCAATATGGCTGGAGCAGCTCATGCGCAAGTGTTTCCAAATCCGTCCTGATTGGAAAGTCAACGCTTTCATGGTTGATGATGCACTGGCTGAAATCAGTGCCTTGAGGTAACTTTAACATTGTCATGAATTATAACCAAACTTGCATTTTTTCTAAAAATGCCACACTAAAATGCATTGAATATGGCAGGAGGATCACAGGTTGTGATTTGATCTTATGCATTTGGCATGTACGGAGGGCTTGGTTGAAAAATGTAAATCGGTTGGCCACCAGTTCCATAAAAGCCAAGGAGATGTTCAGTGAGTTAGGTTTCATCATGAAACACACTCTCAATTATGAAGTGGAAGATGCAATCAATCAATTTTTTATCAAGTTTGCAGATGAAGAAAAGTCCTTAGACTATTTCAACAAAAATTGGGTCACTGGAGATAAGATTCGTAAGTAAACATTATTTTTTGTATTATATGCATTTTTTTCTTTTATAAAGGTGATATAGTGAGGCTGACATCGTTCTATTTGCAATTAGGTATGTGGGTTAAAGGTTGTCGGGAGTTTCCTCATGCAAATCAAGAGACCAATAATGCTGTTGAGTCATACCATTGTTACCTAAAAACAACATTTCTATCTGATAGAAGGAAAAAATGTGCCCGGAGGATGGATTGGTTACTGCATATGTTACTAACAACAGTTGAACCTTGTTATCGGTTCAAAGAAATCTTAAAAGAAGAAGGATTTCTAAACAACTACAAGAGAGAAACGTAGCTAGAATCATCAATGGAACGAGCAAGAAAAATTATGGACACTGATTGTTGTCCTCATGAGAACATAACCCATGCTTATTGGGTGAGAAGTCAGACAGATCGAGGTAAAAGATACCTTGTCACCTGGTATCGTAAGGATTTTATAACGTGTGAATGTCCATGGTCTATCCGTGGAAACATTTGCAAGCATGCCATAAAGGTTAATTGGTTGTATTTCCACTCGGATAATTCAAATCCATTGCTTCATCAGCCTGCAGAGGATAACATATGCAATGAACCACCTGAGATCAATATAGAGCCTCAAAACCATGATGCAAATGTCGATGCTACTCTTATGGCCACAGATGTTGTTGATGCAGATGCCGAGGCACTTCATTTGGCAAGGGAGGAGTTGTTTAGCTATACACATCTCATTTTCAATAACCCTCCTACTTTGGAAAAGACAATCCAGTTGACTGGTATGCTTAAAAAAATGTTGGATGAAGCCAATAATTTGCACGTTACTGATTTTGACTTCACACCTGGATTGGGTTCTCTTGATCCATCTTTGAAGAGAAAGAAGAGTTTCCTTAGCCCCACAAAGAAGAGAAGAAGTAGCAGAAAAAACATTGGTTTGGAAATTGATTTAAATGTTGATCCATCAGAATATGAACCATTTGAGTTTCGATACCTCAATAAGCGAGGACGTCATCGGCCAAATAATGTCGTGTCTATGGTTCCAGGTTAGTTTCATGTGTTGAATAGTCATGGTTTTAGATTTAAGTATTTAATCATCACTATTCTCTAACATGTGGTATGTTTATTTTTACAGCGATGCAACAATCCCCAACCATGGCGATAACCCAAGACCAAAGAGAGATGCAAGACCATCCAACCTTACCTGCCATGCCAAGTACATTTGACACTTTTTAATTGTGTGTGCATATATACCTTGATGCTTTATAAAATTTCTTTGTAATAACGTTTGACATTTTTCTAGGTAACTATAGAATAAGTGGAGAAGCATCATCTTCTACCATGACTGATCATCTATGGAAGGACTTGAACTTTAGTGGGAATCAATGAGGTATGCATAAAGAATAGATAAGTTAGGTTATCATGGTGTCGTTGGGTGGCCCTTTATCATATGATAAGCATATTTATGTTTTCCCATTGTTATGTTGTTATGAAAATGCATTTTTCGTAATCTGTTCATGGTCACTGAAAAATTTGCTCGTTGTCAAATAGAATCTCTTTACTTATTTATGTTCATGCAACATGTTTGATTTTTATACTTAAACATGTAGTTACTATGTTCTCATACCCACGTTCATGGTTCGATGTTTATTAGATTTATAGATATTTATATTTTACATGTTTATAAAGTTTTGGTTAGATGATCAAAGTCCAATGAGGTTCGGACCTTATCATTGCATTTTTTGTTGTTGGATTTTTGATTCCTTGCCTCTAGTCAAAGATCTTATTGGATTTTCATGACTTCATCAAGCTGATTTTTCCTCCATGGAATAGTATATGATAGCGTAGTAGATTGTTATGTTATTTTAAACATGCCCTCTTCATGATTTGTTGATGTTCACTGAATGATGTTTTGTCCTTTTATGCTTGTGATAAAGTGTTAACTATTTTTATGCTCTTGATAAAGTGTTAACTATCTTGATTAATTTTGAAAATTTTAACGTCGATACTCTTTTTTTTTTTTTCAGGTTGTTCTACAGTTCTGCTTCCAACCAGGATTGTCCATGCATTGAACCTCAATTTTTATAGTTCAAGCTTGTTGGGAGGGGTGGTAACTATTATGGTTGGTTTTTTGGAAATTGGTCTGCTATACAAATATGTTTTGTTGTAAAACACATCATGGAAGTGATGGTCATGGTTGAAGTCTTGCATTTTATCTAGTCCATGGTTTTCCAACTTCTAGTTGTATAGTAAGTGAAAAAGTTGTGATAGATTAATTTACCTTTTCTATAAGCATCATTACATGAAATGATGGTCTGGAAGCACCAGGGAAGTATTATTCAATAATGTGGCAATTTCCACGGTCTTCAGGAAACAATTCTAGCATTTTGTAATAAATTGAATATAATGAAATCCATTGCAGTGAATTTCTTGCTAGAAATCTATTATATTTCCGAACTTTTGATGTTAAGCTCAACTCCATTTTGATATATTCCTTTTTATGTCAGTGAAGCAGATATGTTGCAATCAATGTACTTATCATTCCAATGGTAGCCCCTTTAAATTATTAATATAACAATTTAATCTAATAAGGAAGATCCTTCCAAGTGTCAACTATATTCCATCTATGTTCCTCATACATGCTAATGAAAACACTGATTCATTCTTTGAAATATGCTCCCTTCACCATATTTCCGCTTTTGAACCAATCTGCTAAGGAAGTAATTTCTGGTAATTCTCTAACATGGAATGTGGCCCATAACTAATGGGGTCCAGAGATTTCTCGTCTCCCCATCCCCAATAGACAATATTTTGGAGATAACAAAGTAGCAAGTGATCAACAAATGGGGGAGAGTTTTATTTGCCTTCTAGCAGTGCACACACATACAAGGCCCTTGGAAACCTCTTCTTTACTATTTTCTTCAAGGACAAATGGAAAATTTAACTTTTGTCGGTGCTAATGATTTCTAGACTCGGTGCTAATGATTTCATTCTTGCATCACTCCAACCAAGGCAAGGAAAATCATTAACTTGGGTATGTTTGGGTATGATCCTATACTAAACATATATTAGAGCAGAAGGAAAGGACCTTATCAACTCTCCACTTGCTTTCAGTGTCAATCACCATAGCGAGAGCCATAATACCTGACACTGGTGAAGACCCAATAACAATGGCCTCAACAACACATGTTTTTCACAAGTTACATTAGAAATCAAAGGCCCACAAATGTACACGTAATGTGAGAGGGGAGTTGTTTCCAGAGGGAATGCCTTACGGCGTAAATATGTACATGTGGCCAAGCCGCTATTTGTGTGGCAGTGGGAAGGTATAAGCATTCTCATTCTCACTTACAGGGTAGCGAACGGACAAATTATATTTATCAGGCAGACCCCAATGCCCAACAATTTTCTAGAATAAAATAAAAACATGATATGACCATTAAACTAACATTCAAGAATCTCACGAGGCCACAAAAGAACACCCCTTACAATGTGTAGAACTACAACACCCACAGATCAGTAGAGCACCCCTTACAATGTGTAGAACTACAACACCCACAGATCAGTAGAGCTCCTCATCAAATATCCAAGATTATTGCCATGCACATTCCAGACCTATGTAAATACACAAAAACAAATTACCCATGCCTTTCTCATACAGTAAATCAAACTATCTTATCAGAAGAGTTTTATATTCTAATTCCCTCAATACAAATACTATGCATGGAAATAATATTACTTAGTCAATATATATTTTTTATTTTTCTTTATAAATAAGATTATGATTAGTTCCTATAAAAGAGTTTAATGATTATGATTTTCTACTGTGCAAATTATAAAAATAAAAAATCCAAATAAAAGTAATTTTAAAAATCAAATTTATTATTCTTTAATTGCTTTTGCTTTTGTTTAAGGTTAATGGTTGTAACTATTTATACCAGCAGGACTGTAGATCCAAAAATAATTGAAATAACCATCTTAACTACTGTGCCTTCCTCTGCTGTCATAAATGAATGTGGACAGGCCCAAAAGTAGCATCAAATGAGGGCAAAATCAGCACCTTTCCTCTGCTGTTAAGTTATCCCTGCTATTGGTTATAACTCTCATCACAAGCACGCCCAATTTCTTGTTGTAGATACTGTGTTTGGGCTTCAAAGGAGTGCCCCATATCCTGATATATCTCCTCAAAAGAACACTCGAACTTCTGAACATAACCCACAGCGACATACTTATACTGCAGTGCCCTATCTTATGCAAATCTGCCTTGTAAACAATGGGAAGCATGCAGGAACGTGGCACAAATGTCCATGATTGAAGTGGCCACAAATCGGCTTTGATTTTCCTTGAAAGATATTATCATGAAAGGTACTTCGAGCTTTCGCATCCTTGGTAGAAGTAATGAAGGAACTTCCTTACATTTATTTTTACTATGCACTTAATCAATACATGTGTGGAAAGAAGTTGAACATCAAACCTCACTTCAGCATTTGTGGGATAAATTGATCCTAGAAGATTGCTTTCAAAAGCACTTTAATAGAAGAGAGCTGAAGGAAATTATACCACTTCCATACTTGATTACTTGGGGAATCTGGTCAGTGAGGAATGCTAGGTTTTTTGCGGATGTCTAAGTGCCCACTTTCAAGGTTTCATTACAAGCGATTTCATTGTTTTCTTCTTATAAGCCTAGTATACAACCAAAACCCAGTCATATGATTTTGAACAAGGATTATGCGTGGAGCTTATTTGATGGGGCATACCAGGGTCCAGAACACTTCTGTAGTCTGGGTATTGTGTTATTTACTGCTAAGGATCAGAAATTCACTAGTAAGGCATATATGGTTATTGGTATTAAAAATCAAGCTGAAACTAGAGCATTATTTTTCCTATTACAATGAGCTACAAAGAAAAATATACTGCAACTACAGGTTTTTGGGGACTCTGATATGGCTATCAAAAGGATGAACAATCACATCCAGGTCCACAGTTTGAGCCTATCAGAGTTGGGAATACATACCTCTGGTCATTATCAGATGATTAGTTTTACTTATATTTAAAGAACTGAACATTTTTGCCAATTCACTAAGGAACCTTTGCATTTGGCTCAAAGTTTTCTTGTTTTAGATGAATTTACTGAGGGGCATCTAGTTTCCTCAAGGTCTTGTTACATTTTAGACTTCTGATCTTATTTGGATGGTGATCTGTAACATGTCAACTGATGATGATATATTTTGATATAGAACTCAATTAGATATTCAAATTTTTGGAACAGCTTATGTAAAGGAAACTGATTAGTCTGAGTTTCAACGAGTCTCTAGTCTTCACAACAAATCTGAGCTCTTCAATAGGAAACTGATCACATGAATTGAGGTTAACATCTGAGCTTATATACTTTCCACTGTGTGAGATATGTCACATTTCTACAATTCCACAATCCAAGCTTGATTAGGACTATCCGAGGGTATCACAGTGGCTTATCAGAGCTTCTATTTCTCTTGCCAATCCAGGCTTCTCATGGATTTTGATCTTGAGATTCGGGCCTATAAAACTGATTTCTCTCAAGGTTTTGAGCCTCACATATATTATTGCAATTCTATATCCAAGCTTCTAACAAGTCCTAGTTTGGAAGGAGCATAATAGTATTTTCCCAAAAAAGTATTTGCTTTTATCTCCTCGGCTTATGTCATGCTTGTATCCCTCTTATCTGTCTTCTTGCAATGTTCTTCACTGAGGTTGATGGGAGGAATGACCAGTTCCAGCTTATATTTATACTAGTTTTTACCTTTAATGAAATGACACATCACTTGGCCAAGGAACATGAGCCTACATAATTCATTTTACCAATACTAATTTTTCTAATTTATAAATTCAATTTCTCTCAATCTAAGAGGAGTTAGAAAGCGAGTAATAGCTCATTCGAAAGGGGAAAGTGTCCTCTACAAGATGGTGTCATTTTCATCCTTAACTAATATCAATATTCTATCAGTAAAATTATATTTTATGAATTGTAATCATTATTTTATCTGTGGCAGACTTTAGGATTTTATCATTATGTTTTCGACAATGTTTAGGGCTTCCATGTTTTTAATCTTTTTGGCAATATCCAAAGATGAGTGTTTCTGCACTTGTTTCCTTTATTTATTAGGATTAGGGCATCTTCAAAGGCATCATGGGCATCTAGGGCTTCATTGATATATGCATACATCTTGGATGAGTTTATGATATATGTGACTGCTGTTGCATATATCTCTAGGTTGTTAGTTTTTATCAACCATGGTTTTCTTTTAAAAAAATATAGAAAATATTACTATGGGTATAAAAAAAAGTTTTACATGCTTTTATGAAGTTTGAAGCTTATGATTCTATGAAATTAATGTTAGATATTGTCATGCTAGAACAGTAGGCTAACCCTTCTCAGTACAAGGCCCAATTATTGATTATCCTAACAGATTATTTCTTCTTCCCATGGTGCAGTTAGGCTGTCAATTAGCACTATTGGGCTAGTTTGTATTTCATGCCAATCCCATAACAACTTTTAGATTATGTGTATAAACAACATATAACTGATCTGAGCATTCCCACTATTGGAATGGCGGATGTCATTAATGATGAAGAGCAGTTTAGTACATTATAAATAAGTGAATGAGCTAGCACAGTAGGTTAAGACGTGGTTGGTGAAAGCCATTAGGCATCTGCATCAGCTAACCTTTCATAAGAGCAGAGTGGAAAGGAGCAGAATTAGGCATTCCACTTTTCACTAATCTAATATGGCTATTGGAGTCTGCAATAACTAAGCTTTCATAATATTGGAGTGAAGAGGAGAAGAGCTGGGCATTCCACTTTTCAATAAATCAGAGTGGAGAGGAGAAGAGTTCGGCATTAGAAATACTCAATCATATTTTTGTCTATACATAGTTTAAGGTTTAAGTTCTCAATGTTGCTGCATCAACAAACACTCTCTTAAATGTGTGCCCCCCCAGATGTCTGTAAACAACACAAAAATTAACCATATAACCTACAAGCCAATGGCCCTTCTTGTGGAGCTTATCATTGGCAATAATTGATGGATATGCATTGCTTGTAAAGCCCAGTCTACGAAATTCTCTTGTTGTCAGTCTTTTTGTTATAGCTGATGGGGTAAGGAGAAATTTACTGAACCAGGTAGTGGATCCATTATGCCTGCAGGATTTACTAATTCTCTCATAAAAAACCCATCTGAAATTCAGTATTGCAGGTTACTGCAACATTGACTTTTGCTGCTGCATGTGCATAAGCGGGTACTACTATTCTCATTGGAAATGTTTTAATAGAATGTGCCCAGAACCACTGTGCAAAATATGAAACTGCTACAGCTATCGAATCCTTGAGTTGGTTCATGGTTTCACCATCATTTTTTTTACATTTTGGATGTTGGCAAAGAGGTAATATTTGGTGTGCCTTGTTGAAGAAGTCCATTCACACTTAACACCAGAAGTGTATGCAGCTTGATTCTTCCATGAGAATAAAGCTTTCTGCATCAAGCCAATTACCTTTTCGGGGTAATAATGTCCACTGGAAGTTTTGATATGGAAGACATATTAGAGCTAAGCTAAAGGTTACCTAGATTGTCTAGAGTCCATTTCTATTTTAGCATGTTTTTTTTTGGGATCTTGGACATATGTTGATATGCAATATTAAGGGCAGCCCTTCAGGAACAACAAAAACATCCATATCATTGATTTAGATGCACCATACTTCCAATTGGAAATACCCAATCATACTTTTTTCTATACATGGTTTAAGGTTTAAGTTCTTAATGTTGCTGCAACAACAAACACTCTCCCAAATGTGTGCCCCCCCAGATATCTGTAAACAACACAAAAACTAACCATATAACCTACAAGCTAATGGCCCTTCTTGTGGAGCTTATCACTGGCAATAATTGATGGATATGCATTGCTTATAAAGACCAGTCTATGAAATTCTCTTGTAGTCAGTCTTTTTGTTGTAGCTGATGGGGTAAGGAGAAATTTACTGAACCAGGCAGTGGATCCATTATGCCTGCAGGATTTACTAATTCTCTCATAAAAAACTCATCTGAAAATTCACTATTGCAGGTTACTGGAAAATTTGACTTTTGCTGCTGCCTGTGCATAAGCGGGTACTACTATAAGATACAACCAAGTTAAAGCAATTTGAGAGCAAGGTTATTTTAAGAACACAATCTGTCAGAATGATATCGTTACAGTTATGAGGTCTGATGCCTATTCCTAGTGAAACTTACTTATTATCCATGGATAACGGGGATTAGGTTTACCTCAGAAAATTCTATTTTGGCATAATGATAGCAGGAATAGACTATTTAACAAGGAGCAAGATTTCTGTATAGATAGTGTGCCAATTCAGTCAATTTTATGTTTAGGTTCATTACTCATGAAGTCTGGCTCCAATCTCTCAAAAAGATTAAGTTTGTAGTGATTGGTATCAGTAATTTCTTTTTGTCTAAAACCCGATTCAATGTTTGATATCAGACTTTTCAACTATTTTATGGCCGGAGCAGGTTATGGCAAGGAAGTTAATGGATGACCTATTTTATGGCCAGAGCAGGTTATGGCAAGGAAGTTAATGGATGACCTATTTTATGGCCAGAGCAGGTTATGGCAAGGAAGTTAATGGATGACCTCAACAAGGACCAACCTCTCTAGCTCTTGCAATTTTTTCAAGGGCTAATGCATGTTGGTCCCTCCTCAGCCCCTTTAAATATTTTCAAGGTTCACGGTCGTGGAGCTATATGCATGTTCTGGCTCTAATGCATGTTGGTCCCTCCTCTAGACCTCACAAAATTTTCAAGCTTAGTTCATAGTCGTGGAGCTACATGCATGTTCTGCCTCTGAATAAATTGTTTCCTGGGGAAGCTCTTTCTCGTAGTGGATGTCTTTAGGTTCCTTATGCCGTAGCAGATTTCTCCTGAGTGACATTTTTCTTCTCCAATTCAAGGTTGTTGCTATTGAAATACGCATTATGAGATGCTACCTCCAGTACTCGGAAGCTTTCTGTCTTGCAATTGCAGAAGGTAAGGTTGTTGCTATTGAAATACGCATTATGAGATGCTGCCTCCAGTTCTCGGAAGCTTTCTGTTTTGCATTTGCAGAAGGTAAGATTGTTGCTATTGAAATACGCATTATGAGATGCTGCCTCCAGTACTCGGAAGCTTTCTGTATTGCATTTGCAGAAGAGACTATTGAGACAACATCACCATCTGCAGAGGGGACTACTGAGACAACATACACTGGCAAAAAGGATTATTGAGATAAAATAACCATTTGCAGAAGGGATTACTGAGACAGCATAGTTTTTCACAACTTGTTATCTTCAATCCCAGAAGAAAAATAGCGAAAAAGAAAAAAACATCTATTTTCAAATATTTTATGGCAAATTTCACTCCAAAAAATTCTTATTTTCATGACCACTAGGATTCGCCCTTTCCCTGCCCAAATTCATGCTTAACATTATTTTCCCTTAAACTGTAAGCATCACATATATGTAAATAATGTGTAGTCTACCATGTATGCTATTAAGTTTTTGCATTATGATTCATCAGTTCCTCATTTTCCGAAGAAGTTAGATAAAAATGTCATAGTGCACAATGAAGTAGTGTCAAGTTAGTGGTTCAGGTCATTAATTGACAAGAGGAGGATCATCTATAGCACTATATCCACGTATATCTTACAACATTCCTAATCCCAGAGGGCACTGAAATTCCAAAACCAGATCGGTTAAATTAGAGGTATGAGCTATAAACATACAACCATATAGCCAGATGTTAATCTTAAACCATGAAACTACTTTGTGCAAAATAGAGGAAAACGACAAGAAGGCTGCATCAATAAAGCTTATCTAATGGCACCTGGAAAACACACTTAAGAAAAGACTTTGCTCAAGAAATTGCATGGCATTATTTAAAGCAATAGAAACCATACTAATATTCTTACAACAAACTAACAGATGAATGAAATCCTCACTGCTTGAATCAAGCCAAAATCCATTGTTAATTATGAATCAATCACCAAATTCCACTTATAAATGTACAGATAGACACCATATTCATTTATATCATATGAGATTGATTGATCACCATAAGTTTCAATCTTATAGCATCAACAATAATTTTCCTGTCTTCCTGACTTGAGGAAGATTCAAACTTGATACAGGCAAAACCAAGTTTTCGTGAACTGCAAATTCTTCCCTGGCTTTCATATGACAAGAGTGGAATCAATTCATGGCATACTTTTGAGTCCATGCTCTCGCTGTCTCCTCATAACTAAACCTTTGGCTCTTGTATATATGAGCAATTTCAGGAACAAGAGGATCATCAGGATTTGGGTCAGTCAGAAGAGAGAAAATTGACAAAAGGACCTTAGAGATTGTCAGTGCGGGACTCCACTGTTCCTTGAGGATATCCAAACAGATGCTACCATTGGAGTTAATGTTTGGATGATAAACCTGATTCAGAACAACATGGTGCTACATTAGTCTCATGAACAACTATTCGCATTATGCTATTTGTGGCAAGAAACATTTTAACACAAAAGACCACCAAAAAGCTGACATTTCAAGATCACCCACAAATATAAAGGTTCAACTAAATTCACAGGATCTTTCTCTGCTACAAGTTCATAAAAAATTGAAGCGATACTAAGTATCAGCTAATCTTCATAATGCAAACAGATGACAAAAATTAAGATTTAAGAGCTAAACAAATTACAACAAACTCAAGAAAATTCCTAGAGTCTAGAAAGAAGGGCATTATGATGGAGATTCAAAGAGGAATCCTATACAGGCTACATTTTGATGGAGATTCAAAGAGGAATCCTAGAAAGGCCAAGACACAAAAATTGAGAACAGCTCAGCCATTTTTCAGAATTTATAAAGAAAAAAAAATGATAAATCTCAGAGTTTTTTTGTTGTATTTTGATAAAAGTCTGAAAGGTTATGCAAATGGAAGACTGTACCTACGTAGGATAGATTAAGCAACTTTCTTTTGGCTGGAAACCTCTTTTTCTGATGCTTGTAAAAGATCTTTCATGTTCGTTGAGCACTTTTTATTTACAACATACGTTTCTCAGTGAGCTAGTTATATGGTTTTTTCCTCGGATTAAGAAATGTGATTTATTAAAATAAATCTATATATGTATTCGACATATTATACAAACAATACAAAATTTTCATAATTCTAAGATTAATATTGCAAAATTATGCACAGTTTTTACATTTCTGTTCATTCATTTTATAATTCTAACTCAGTCTATTGCATACAGTACATCAGTAGACAAGATAAAAATAACCAGTGTCATTGATATTATCATTCTCATTCAATCCAGCGAAGAGTACATCACTAGACAAAATACAACTTATCAATCTGAAAAAAGGTGTAGGACATAATACCAATCCATTTTTTCCTAAAAATCTGACATTTCAATTTCAGTTGTCATATACATATAGATGTTTGTGAGGTCAAAGGGGCATTTTGTCAAATCTAACTTACCATGCCATAGATATACAAATAATCATTCTTTATAAACTTACTAACGTAAATTGGTATATCACCTTCACTTTGAAATCTAATCACCTCCACCCCTGTCTTCCTCGACTTCATCAGATTTAACCTCCTCTGGTCTTGCTTCAATTTGGCTTTCTTCATTTTCTCCCCGTTATAAATTTTCTTTGAAGATCCTTCTTACCTACCTTCCTATCGTGGCTCTCAATTTTGATTGCACTTTTATACAGAAACATCCTACAAATTCCATCTTTACATTTAAATTAAATTGGTCATTGTTACCACCTGAAAATATACAATTCGTTTTTCACTCATCAAAGTAGTCATTGGTAATTTTTTCCTACCTTAGGAAAACTAAAAGTTTAGAACTTAGCAGGAAGTGCATGAACAAGTGAGCCCTTGTATGAAGCTGAATATCAATCACAGTTGCAGATGATGGAAAGTGACCTGAAGAACACTTTTAGTGCGATCATGGTCCAAATATATTGCATTCATCTTTCAGGGCTAGATCAAGTCAAGGAAGGTCCTGTGGAACGCATAGATGAGAGCGACAGCATGGGTGATAATTCATCTAAGACACCATTCAGATGACAAATCAAGGTATTTCTACATAGTTGTAGGAGATAACAAATCATATTTAAAACTCAGATGTATTAGGACTTACATGTATAACAAATAAAGTGATCTAATAATGGGGCATTTAATGTAGACAATAGTGTGGTGGTTAAGAGTTTAGTTATTCATTAGTTACAGAACATATTCCTCTCTCCTACGATGTAATAAGAATTGCATCACCTAATAAATGAATCCTCTCCCATTATTACGTGTGATCCTATCCACATTGTGTGCGTAAAAACAATATGGTATCAAAGCAATTGTAAGGAGAAGCTGAGAAAGTGGGTGGAGCTAAGGGCTTGTTGTGATTAAAGAAGGTATCAAGGGACTGCCAGTCACAAATCAAGCCACAAACATGAATTTGGGCACATCCTCCAGGTATTAACACCAAGATAATGCTTACACAGCTTTTCAAGATGCGGTTTAAAATGGCGAAAGCTTCGTTAGGAATCAAGTTAAAGGGGAATATAACCCTGAAAACACCATTCTGAAGAGCAAATTTTCAGAGACCAGAGGTTTAGTTAGTGACTCCAAAATTCTCATCTTTTATCATACCTTAAGCATACACACTTGCTAAAGGTCCATTGAATCTGATTGAAGGTAAAATTTCAAAAATGTATTTCCACCACCCCTTGGAGTCATTTACGTTGATATCTACATTCAAATACTCTGCACAATTCTTGTATGACCAAAACTGGGAGTGATACAAAAGGAAGAGTCACTTCAACAAATAGCATTGAGAAACATGTGACATTGGAG
>APFE031305029.1:0-12178 GCA_000404065.3 Pinus taeda | reverse complement strand
CTATTCAAACTCTAATTCTATCTCCTCGTGTGCATGATTCCTTCTTGAGCTTTGACACCTATACTATTTCTGTAGTGGCTGAAATACATTGGAGAGGCATTCACTGAACGAGCTGCCTTGGATTCTTACTGTGCAGATGACTCATTATTTGATGAAGATGTGTGCCCTGTTTTCACGGTCCCTGCCTTCCATCAATCTTTATTTCCAGATGAACATGCTTCAAGCTGTTTAATACCTTTGATGACCACGCATAACACCATATGCCTAATGATCTGGATGCTTTGTGAACTGGACAGGTGTTTCTCTTTGAAATTCCCGCTCATAATATCAAAATAGCTGCTCTGCGTTTAAAATCAACACCTACAGCAGTTTCGTAGCGCGCTACGAAACTGCTATTTTATTTAAAACAGTTTGCCTTTTGTCCCAACCAGAATCTGAGAAAATCCGAATCTCATTTTATCCTTCATCCCTTTTAATTTCAACTTGAGGATGGATGCAGTGCCTGGGACGTAGATCTCGCAATTTCTCTACAAGATTCAGTTGCAAATTCTCTGCTTCTTGAAGCTGGTTTGTTTCCAAAAGCATCTTAGCAAGATGACCCATTCGCCTTATTGTTAATTGAAACTGTCCCAACTTACCTTCCTCCAGAATCTTTCTTGGCCACATCTCTTGCAGAGGAGTCAGATATCTCAATCCATGTCTTTGAGAATATAGCGTAGGCTGTCAGCATAAAAGTTAAATAGAACAGAGCATGAAAAGGATTTGTTGCCATATCCACCAAGCTGGAAGGTGGAGTGATGTAATAAACAAGACCACCCACAGGAACAAATTGATCACTTAATGAATATTCGGACTCCTTCAATTTGCCCAATAGATTAACAAAAAAGTTTCCACTGTACTTCCAGTAAAGCAACTGGGAAATGAAATACAAGTTTTAAACACATATCTAATCTCCTCCAGCTCACCATCTACCAGAAATTTGTAATTTATACACACCTTTTTTGCATTTGACATCACCCTGGTGGCCTTCAACACAATTTAAGATGTTCCATACCTTTGAATATGTTGGTATTGATATGAAGACCAAATCAGAAAATGGTGCCTGAGGATATTCTGATATTCTGACATAGCCTGAGAGACAACATATTCATTAGCCATTGCATTTAAAGATGATCTTACTGCCAATGCTAAATCTAATACCTTCTCCATTACTGACTCATCACACTTGTTTTCCACAGCATCAAGCACTTCAGGATGAAATTTATTAGCCCTTTTGCTACTTCTTCTCGCTTTATTCACTGCTTTCTTTTTTCAAAGCCTTGTTTTCTGCTCTTAGGCTTGTGTTCAGCTGTTTCATGGTCTTTGCTTGCTTAAGAGCTGGCACTATCCACAAATATGCATAAAGGGTACACAAAGGCTTCATACAGAGGCTCAATACGTCTCTGTTCATAATGACGACTGTCATCTGATTGGCTACCATGGTCACAGCCTGAGTCCCACTTATTCAACATGTTCCCTTCTTGTGAATGTAAAGATACCCTCTGCACTTCTGTGGTATGAAAATAAGCTTTTTGCATCTGCTGAGAAGCAGAATCGATAAGAGTTTTTATGTTTTCATCATTCTGAACACTGGACAAAGGAAAAAAGCTCAAGCTTCTACCCAAATCATGCACCACATTTTCCAGCTGTTTAATGCTTCAAGTATGCTGGAAGCCTTGTTGAATGGACAAGTGTACAAGCCAACCTTTACGTATGCATCTTCAGCCAAACCCTAACCATAGGTAATAAAGTACCTTTACTAAAGCAATGGTTTAAGACAAAATATTTTACCTTTATGAAGAATGCACACTTTTCATTATCAAAATGGCCCTGATAGTCTTATGTGGTCTCCTTGATGTCCATTAGGCAATTTCTTCAAAATTGTGCTGACCTCATCATTAAACTGTTTAATTTCTTCAAAAAGCAGCACCTACAGCACCGAGAATAAAGTGGCTTTATAACCAAAAATCTTAAACTTAAGTTAAAAGATTTCACCTTTTGTTAAAGGTACACCTGGAATATGTTGAATGGCTGTAGCAGTTTGCTTTAATCCCTTTCACGTCACTCAGGTGTTCTTTTGCAGATTTCTGATTCTTTCATTAAACTGTTTGCCTGTGTTAAAAAACAACACCTACAACAGTTTCGCAGTTTCATAGCGCAACTTTGGTCACCGTTTTCTCCCAGCTCAGAATGAATTTGAAGAAACTAAAAGAGGTTTTTGTAGTGCAGCATGTTAGGAAGAAAAACACCTTTCCGTTTGCAAAATTGAGTTCTCAGCTGCTCAGAAACACTTCTGTAAGTTAACTAGTAAAACCAGTTTTTTCTGCTAAAACAGGCTGCTACAGGGGTTTCGTAGCGCGCTATGAAACTGCTGAGTAATTGCAAAAACCACAGTTTAAGGCCAAAAATTTGACTTCCTTGATCTGTTCTTTGTTTTGAAATGACTTTCCCATATACCACGAGGTTGTTCAAAACTAAAAACATAGACACCATCTTTTTAAAGTAAACTTCAAAAGGCAATCTATCAAAATTATTATTTAGCCTTACTTGCTATGGGATTTCCTTTATTGAAGGTGAAGCACTGAGCATGACAACTAACCATAGAGCCTCCATTTTATTGAAATGATATTCTTTGGTTACATGTTTCCTTGAGGTTATTTTTCATTTGGCAATTTCAAGATTTGCCAAATTCAACTTTCTCTTCAACTCTTCAAAACTACATTCCTCCTGTTAAGGGATGACTGCCTTACCTCTGTCACTTTTATGCAGCTGTGATGATGTTTCCTTAGCCCTAGGGCTAAGTCCTATTTCAGCTCTTATGATATCTCCCTTTCTTTGGATATTTTCTCCTTTGAAACCGCTTTAGATAAATCAACCTAGAAGGAAATGCATGGCTTAATTGAGGAGCTGCCTCGCTTGAAATTGATGAAGATTTCTAATCTCCTTTTCTTTGAAATTTTGTCAGTAATAACAGTATGGTTTACGCATATTTTCCTTTGTAATGGTTTATAAAGTCAAAATAGCTGGACAGAAGGTTTTATACGTTAAACGTATGTAAATGATGTATTAAAGGGAAAGTTTATATATGAGAGGTGAAGGTGTGGTTTGAAGGTTACGAGAAGTTTAGCAATCCTGATAAGGAGGAATGGAAAATCATTAATAAAGTCTCATATGAAGGCTGTGAGAATTGATATAAGTCATGATAGGAGGTTTTGGTGGGGCGATTGGGTTCTAATATAAAGGAACCAAGATAAAAGGGTCTTAAACATTTGACATTTATGAGATTGAGGTTTTGACTCCATTTCAGAGTCAAATGCCTAGGACAGTCATGTTTATGCATTTTATACATACTGTGGGTTTGTGCGTGTCTTACCCTGCACCATTAGTAGTATCAGAGCAGAATTGGAATCAGAGTGAGGAAGATTTCCAATGGAAAGGAGGTTGCACAAAGAAAAAGGTAATGTGCATAAGTTAAATGGATGAATGATTGAGACTACATCAAAAGACTGTAAGGAGAACTTTTGAAGTTCTAGAAGACTGTAGCATTTCTAGTAGAGGCTTGGAGTAGACAGGAACAGAGGATTCCTTGAAGGAAAGAGAAAGCAAGATTGCTTAATACATGTTCTGAAGGAAAGACTTGAGGAACAAAACAAAGGACAATCCATTCAAACTGCAGAAGAATGGTTGAAACAAGATTATGTTGAGATCTTGAAGGTGAGGTAATATGTTCTGTTTTAAATTGAGAATGTGTGTTTTATACTAATGCACAGGTGATAGCAAGAAATGCTATGAGAGAAGAACCAGATGTGTTCTTAAAAGAAGAGTAAGGAAAGCACTCTGAAGTGGCAGTGAACCTAAAAAATCCAACAGGTTGCAAAAGCCTAGAAGGAGCAAAGGTGTTGCTCAAGAGGAGGTTCCAGATAGAGGACTGTGCTTACCAAAAGACTGAGTGAGGAGAGTTTAGTGAGGTAAGATCGCAACAAGGAAGATTTGCTATGATAGAGGATTGTTGCATAGGAGTGACAAGATCATGAAAAGAGAGGAGAATAATATAACTATTGATAGTCATGGTAGAGGTTCAGAAAGAATCCACAATAAAAGGAAAGATGACAAAGTAAATGGCATGAGAATGAATCAAGAGGAAATTGACAAAGAGGTTGCTGAATTAAAAAAACAACTCAATGCATTAAGGATAATGCTTGAGGAAAGCCAAAGACTGGGCTGGGTCTTGGGAAAGAAGCTAGTGGAATGGCATGATATGCATAGAAGGTTACAACAAAAGCAACTGAAGTGGCTGATGGAAAAAATCAAGGAAGTTGAGTTGTAAATGGAAATGGAAGAGTACATTTGTGAACAAGAACAAGGAGAAATTTTGGGAGAGACTAAAGATGAAAACTTGAAGATTGAAATTTCAAATGAGGCCAAAGGGCCACATGGGTTTAAAACTAACAATTTGTGTATGTATGCAAGTGAAACATGTAAAGAAGGAAAATTGGCTGATATTGTCATGAAGAAGGAAGAAGAACAACATAATTGAATTTTGTTCTCGAAAAAGATGAGATACATAGATCTCATATACAATTGGAGAAAAATGTCAAGCAACGAAGTCAAGGGCTTGAGGAGATTAAAGAAGAGACTATCAAAGAATTTGTGAATCATATGAATGATTTAGAGCAACAAGGAGATATGATGGCTGAACCATCAAGTGAGACCATAGGGTCTTATATTTTAAAATTGATAGTTTGTATATGATGGTAGATATTGCAGGAGAAAAGCAACCATTTGAAGATATCTTTAGAGGAGATGAAGATCTAGAAATAAAAGGTGACAAAGAAAAATTTTCAAAAGAGGAGAAATTTGACTACATATAGAAGAAAAGGTCTATGGTGAGTCTATAGAAGCTGTCACGGAGATGAGGAATCGGGATCTTATTCTGATGAAGAATGAAGGAATACTATCTCAGAAAGGTAATCAAATGAGTTTGATTAATGTTATTGATGAAAACCAAGTACAGGAGAATGTTAATAAAGATGATGGGACAAGGATAACTCTTGGAGAAGAGTTACGGAGGGACAACAAGGCAAAATGTACTACAGAAGAAGAAACTATGTTAGCTAAAAACATAGTAAAAGATCATCAATTCACAATGATGATAGGCACAATGGAAATAGCCATGAAATCTATTGAGACAACCAGTGAAGAAGAAGAGCATATGCTGAAAGATGTTAAGGAAGAGGAAGTCCATGGGAAAGACTTAACAAAGGGAGAAAGAACACTAACAAAAGAATGTTTTGTAGAGGATGAGAAATTTTTAGAAGTTGTCAAAAGTATGGGGAATTATCTTTTAGAAGATAAAAACTCTGAAATTAAGGAGGATGAAGAATTCCTCTTAAATGAGAGAAACAATGATTTATTGCAGCAGAAGGAACTTAACAATGCATGGATGTGTGAAGATGTGACAACACAGGAACAAGTTCTTATGGAAGAAGGAAATGAAGTTCAGTCTGAAGAGCTGATATGTGAAGGACAATTGAGACTGTTGAACCTTATGATTCCCAAACTAATAATTTTTGTGTAAATGCAGGAAACATAAGTGATGATGAAATAGTGGCAAAGTGTCGCAGAGAAATTGTATTGTTGGAATATTTGCTGGAGAATTCAGAGTATGATTGTATGATTGCAGAAAAGGGAGTTCACTACAATGCGCAAGGGTAGGAAGACATCACTAGGACAGATGGTGTGGAAGAGAGACTAGTGGATAGTCTCAGGAATTCTTTTGAGAGTTCAAATGAGCATATTGATGTGCTAATAGAAGAGGAATAAACAGTGCAACAAACTGAAGTGTTCCCAACAGAAAATAACGTACAACTGCCTTGTATTTTTAATTTTAACAAGTGTTTTGTGAATGTAGGTTTTGGAGCAATTGTTGGAGGAGATTTGGCACAAGTGAATAGCTAAACAAAAGTGAAATAAGAGAAATCTATGGAAGAACTCAATCCATGCAATAGAGAAGTTAATTTTTTGGAGAAAGTGCTGAAGAGTCATGACTCAATATTGAAAGAGGGTAAGGATGATAGGGAGGAAGTCAGCATAAGAGTCATAACAAGTGTTCAAGAAAGAGAAATCAAACCAAAAGTTGAAACAAACAAAGCAAAAATCAGTATAAGGGATAGCATAAAAGCAAGCAAAGTAGAAGTCAGCAAAGCAGCGAAGGCAAAGTTTGCATCAAGCAAGGCAAGAGTTAGCATAGAAGTCATAGCAAGCAAGGAAAAGATTGAGGCAAGTGCAAAAGAAGAAGAAAAAGTAAACCAACAACTACAAAGAGAAAGTAACCAGCAGCAGTTTAAAGAATTAGTGGATAGCAACAACCTGAAACAAAAAGGAGGTAGAAAATGAATCAGAATATGAACCAGTCCAAAGATGTACTGGAAACAGAGATTGAAGAAATGTGCGAACAGATGATGAAGCAGTCCAAATGGAGGAAAACGATAGCAACAGGAAGAAAGATCAATCAGAACTTGAATCTGATTGATAAGAAGAAGAAGATGGAGAAAAAGACAGCAAAAGTACAACAACAACAACGGAACAAAGCATGTGGACAGTTACAAAACAAATTGTGGGATCCAGGAAGACCAAGACGAGAAGACACATGATCAGGAGATTATGAATATTTTCTACTTTGGGAGTTTGATGCAGGAGCAACCGACTCTCTTAATTGCATGAAGAGGTTAAAGTGGAGCAAAGAGAGGATGTGGACCATCGAGCTAAATAAGGGGACTTTTCTATTTTAAAATGGAGAAAAGATGGAATGGATAAGTCTGTCGAAGACTTATTAATTATAATCTACCACATATGTATTCTATAGCAAGCTTTAGGTCTTCAGTTGAGTGATTGAAGGAAAGGATTGATTGTATTCTTTCAGTGATCTGATTCATTGTATTCTTATAAATAGTGAACTTGTGCATTCAATTAATAGATAATGAGATAGATAGAATATTTGTAAGCCTATGGGCAGAGTCGAAAGAGAGGTCACAACATTGAAGAACTGGCTTGTGTGAGACTCGGGGTCTTAGATATGTAATTTTCTATTTATATTAATATATGGAGATGTAATTTCTTAACTATGTCAAAATATTGAAGATTATTTCATAAATGATTTACAATGAATTTGTAGGTTCTGTAATAAGTTGCAGGAAGAATTCTAAAGGACGCAGAGGAATCACAATGGGTCACTGAATCTAATTCATGGACAGAGTGAAGCTTTGAAGAAATAGTAAAGTGAGGCTGCGTAGAGGTGCCAAATGATTCGAAGAAATCGTAATGGATGTTGAACCCTTCAAAGGGTCAAGTAATGCTCTGGAATGACATTGGTTAATGGATTTGTGAAGTTAAGTGCAAGAAGGAACAAATTGAGCAGCAGAAGAATGGAAGATTGAAACCTAAAGAAAACCCGAAATCATAGAAGAATTGAAGAAAGCGCGAAAATGTTCTAAGTAAAGGAAGCAAGAAGAGGAATGAAGAGTGAGGCACAGGTACTATTAGTTCTCGTAAGATCAATAGTCCATATCATATCACATCTGTAGATTAAGTCCCGTAGGTGTAAAATATATTTTATACTAAGTAATGGGACAAAACATAGTCGAAATTGAGTTCCGTACTTGAAGTATTATAGAGAGTCGTCTAATCTATATCGATTCCATAAGATTGGCGCTTTGAAATGGAAGGATCCAGCCTTGAGGTTTAGCTAAATGCGATCATGTGAATAAATCTCAACCGTTGAATCGTGAATCAGATCGACAGTCATGATTGGATTGCTAAATTGCAGTTGGAGGAGTTAGAGTTGACAGTGAATGGGAATGTCGATGCACCGATAGCGATAAAGCACTAGTCAGTGATTAGGAAAGTGGAGTTCAGAGAGCGCGAAGGTAGTAAGAAAACCCAATGATAATAGTTAATGTGATTTATAAACATTTGAAGTCTGACCTTATATGGTTCGGAGCGGTATTTCAATGGGTTTCCCTTTGCATTCCAAAATAGCAAGGTTGAGTCATTTAATTGAAAATATGGTGTTAATGATTCTGATAGTTGCGGAGATCAGAGTTAGAGGGTTAACGGGGCATATGTGTGTTAAATACCTATGGAAGGAGCCAATAGAAATTGCGATAAGGTGCAACATCAAAATTTGTGCAGGAATCATACAAAGAGCAGAAAGGTATGGTTTATGCATATTTTCCATTGTAATGGTTTATAAAGTGAAAATAGCCCAATAGATGGTTTTATACATTAAACATATGTAAACAATGTATTAAAGGGAAAGTTTATATATGAGAGGTAAAAGTGTGGTTTGAAGGTTACGAGTGATTTAGCAGTCCCAATAAGAAGGAGCAATGGAAAGGCTTTAATAAGGTGTCATATGAAGGCTATGAGAATCGATATAAGTCATGATAGGAGGTTTGGTGGGATGATTGGGTTCCGATATAAAGGAACCAAGATAAAAGTGCCTTAACCATTTAACTTTTATGAGATTGAGGATTTGACTCCATTGTAGAGTTAAATACTGTGGACAGTTGTGTTTATGCATTTTATTCATACTACAGGTATGTGTGGGTCTTACCGTACACCAATAATGGTATTAGAGTAGAAATGAAATCAGAGCGAGGAAGATTTCCTATGAAAATGAGGTTTCACACATAAAAAGGTAATGTGCATAAGTTAAATGGATGAATGATAGAGACTACGACAGAAGAATGTAAGGATAACTTTTGAAGTTTTGGAAGACTATGGCAGTTCCAGTAGAGGCTTGGGGTAGATAGGAACGAAGGATTCCTTGAAGGAAAGAGAAAGCAAGATTGCTTAATACAAGTTCTGAAGGAAAGAGGACTTGAGGGACAAAACAAAGGACAATCCATTCAAAGTGCAGAAGAATGGGTGAAACAAGATCATGCTGAGATATTGAAGGTGAGGTAATATGTTCTATTTTAAATTGAGAATGTGTGTTTTTATACTAATGCATTGGTGAAAACAAGAAAAGATGTGAGAGAAGAACCAGATGTGTTCTTAAAATCAGAGCAAGGATAGCACTCTGAAGTGGCAGTGAACCTGAAAATTCCAACAAGAGATTGGACAAAGAGGACATCTAAAGTGTTCTCAAGAGAGAGTGGGAGATTGTAGAAGCCTAAAAGGAGCAAAGTTGTTGCTCAAGAGGTGGTTCCAGATAGAGGACTATGCTTACCAAAAGACAAAGTGAGGAGAGGTTAGTGAGGTAAGATCACAGTAAGGAAGACTTCTTGTTGCAGAGGCATGTTGCAGAGGAGTGAGGAGCTCATGAAGAGAGAGGAGAAGAAGATGAATACTGATAGTCATGGCAGAGGTTCACAAAGAAGCCACAATAGAAGGAAAGATGCCAAAGTAAATGGCATGAGAATGAGTCAAGAAGAAACTGACAAAGAGGTTATTGAATTAAAAGAATGACTCAATGCATTAAGGATAATGCTTAAGGAAATCCAGAGACTAGGTTGGGTCTTGAGGAAGAAGTGAGTGGAATGGCATGAGATACAAAGAAGGCTACAACAAAAGCAGGTGAAGTCGCTGATGGAAAAACTCAAGAAATATGAGTTGGAAATGGAAATGGAAGACTACATTTGTGAACCAGAACAAGGAGAAATCCTAGGAGAGATTGAATATGAAAACTTAAAGATTGAAACTTCAAGTGAGGCCAAAGGGTCACATGGGTTTAAGACTGACAATTTGTGTATGTATGTAGGTGAAACATGTAAAGAAAGACAATTGGATTATATTGTCATGAAGAAGGAAGCAAACCAATAGTATATAAATTCTTTTCTGGAAAAAGATGAGATAGATAGATCTCAAATGCAACTAGAGAAAGATGTCAAGCAACCAAGTGAAGGGCTTGAGGAGATTGAATAAGAGACTATCAAAGAATTTATGAATCATATGAATGATTTAGAAAAACAAGCAGATATGATGGTTGAACCATCAAGTGAGACCATAGGGTCTTATATTTTTCAAACTGATAGTTTGTATATGATGGTAGATATTGCAGGAGAAAGGCAGCCATTTGATGATATCTTGAGAGGAGATGAAGATCTAGAAATAAAAGGCGACAAAGAAAACTTTTCAAAAGAGGGGAAATTTGACTACATATAGAAGAAAAGGTCTATGGACGAGTCTATAGAATTTGTCATGGAAATGAGGAACCAGGATCTATTATGATGAAGGATGAAGGGTTATTGTCTCAAAAAGTTAATCAAATGAGTTTGATTAATGTTATTGATGAAAACCAAGTGCAGGAGAATATTAATGAAGATGATGGGAGAAGGATAACTCTAGGAGAAGAGTTACGAAGGGGCAGCAAGGCAAAATGTACTTTAGAAGAAGAAGCTATGCTAGCCGAAAACATAGTAAAAGATCATCAATTCACCATGATGATAGGCACAGTGGAAATAGCCATGAAAGCTTTTGAGACAGTCAGTGAAGAAGAAGAACATCTAATGAAATATGTTAAGGAAGAGGAAGTTTAAGGGAAAGACTTAACAAAGGGGTAAAGAACACTAACAAAAGAATTTTTTGCAGAGGATGAGAAATCTTTACAAGTTGTCAAAAGTATGGACAAGTATCTTTTAGAGGATAGAAACTCTGAAATAAAGGAGGATGAAGAATGTCTCTTAAATGAGAGAAACGATGATGTATTACATCAGAAGGAACTTAATAATGCATGGATGTGCGAAGATGTGACAACACAGGAACAAGTTCTTGTGGAAGAAGGAGATGAAGTTCAGTTTGCAGAGTTGATATGTGAAGAAACAATTGACACTATTTAACCTTATGATTCCCAAACGAATAATTTGTGTGTAAATGCAGGAAACATAAGTGATGATGAAATACTGCCAAAGTGTCACAGAGAAATTGCATTGCTGGAATATTTGCTGGAGAATTCAGAGAACGATAGTATGATTGCAGAAAAAGAGTTCACTATAGTGGACAAGGGTGGGAAGACATCATTAGGACATATGTTGTGGAATAGAGAATCGGTGGAAGTCTCAATAATTCTTTTGAGAGTTCAAATCAGCATACTCATGTGCTGACAGAGGAGGAAGAAGCAATGGGGAAAACTGAAGTGTTTCCAATGGAAAATAAAGCACAACAGCCTTGTATTTTTAATTTTAACAAGTGTTTTGTGAATGTAGGTTTTGATGCAATTTATGGAGGAGATTTGGCACAAGTGAATAGCTGAATAAAAGTGAAAGAAGAGAAATCTATGGAAGAACTCAATCGATGGAATAGAGAAGTTAATTTGTTGGAGAAATTGTTGAAAAATCATGATTCAATCATGAAAGAGGGTAAGGATAATAGGCAGGTAGTCAGCATAGGAGTCACGACAAGTGTTCAAGTAGGAGCAAGCAAACCAAAGGTTGTAGTAAACAAAGAAAAAGTCAATACAAGAGATAGCATAAAATCAAGCAAAGTAGAAGTTAACAAAGCAGCCAAGGAAAAGGTTGAAGCAAGCAAAGCAAGAGTCAGCATAGAAGTCATAGCAAGAAAGGCAAGGGTTGAAGCAAGTGAAAAAAAAGAAGAAAAAGTAAACCAACAACTACAAAGAGAAAGCAACCAACAACAGTTTAAAGAATTAGTGGACAACAACAACCTGAAACAAAAAGGGGGCATAAAAATGAAGAAGAATATGAACCAGTCCAAAGATGTACTGGAAAGAGAGATTGAAGAAATGTGGAGCCAATCATGAAGCAGTCCAAATGGAGGAAAATGATAGCAATGGGAAGAAAGATCAATCAGAACGTGAATCTGATTGATAAGAAGAAGAATATGGAGCAAAATACAATAGAAGTATAGCAACAAAAATGGAACAAGGCCTGTTGATAGTTACAGAAAAAAGTGTGGGATCCAGGAAAACCAAGAGCAGAAGGCACATGATTAGGAGATCATGAATATTTTCTACTTTGGGAGTCTGATGTAGGAGTATCTGACACTCTGTTGGGTCCCTATAATACTAGTGATTACCCCATTACTATGGTAGTTGTACCCATTATTTATATTGTTGTGCCCCTATTGCCCCCATATTGTTATTACTGTGCCCCATAGAATCCCTCTATTGTTATTTTTG
>APFE031305024.1:92960-108120 GCA_000404065.3 Pinus taeda | reverse complement strand
AAAATCAGTGTCTTGGTGTGCAGCTGAATTCACTGCACATTCTTCTTCTTCGGTAATGTAAGTAGGCAAGTCATCTCGGGTAAAGAGATGGTTTTCTTCGCCTATGACATTCCCATCCTCGTCTGACTCTAGTCCATGAACAAAATTCTGCTGCAAAGGTGTTTGTACTGGCTATTGTGCAGTCTGCTCTTGAGTTCGTTGATCTCTCTGTCTTATCCTATATTGTGGTTTTTGTTGACCACGAAAGTTAGGATTCCTCACTTGTGATTCTGGCTTGTCAAGTTTTATTCTTTCAAACATCTATTGTACTTTTTTGAAAAGTTGATCTATTGCAGAAGGTTCTTCTTTCACAATGGTATTCTTCTCTGCTTTCGCTCTAGCTCTTTTGGACAGTAGGTTCGCCTCAACGCTGACCACAATTCTCTGCATATCTTCCATTGTGGTTGGTTCCCTTTCTCTCAATTGATAAGCCATATCAGCATCAAAACTATCAGGGAATTTAACCATGGCTAGTCTCACGGGTGGCCTTAGATCATCTGGAATTTCATTGTATATTGTATTGAATCTCGCGCAATAATCTTGGACTGACTCACCAGCGTTTCTCTTGATTTGCTCGTACTCTGACAGAATTTGAAGAGGGTTCTTTTTCACTTCCCAGCGGTTCACGAATGTTCTATGTAGGTCTGCCAAGGTGGCGATACTTGCTGCCGGTAAAATTCTGAACCATTTTTTCACCTCACCTACAAATGTTTGTACAAAGAGCCTCATTAACACGTTCTCCACATCGATATGATAAAGTTCGTAGAAGTTTGTCATTCGCTCCACGTGTTGCTGCGAAGTAAGGCCACTAGGAGATCCATCATAGAATGGGATTTTTCTTTGGTAATCAGCGAGCATATCATCTAGAATGTGGGGCAGAACAAGGGGTACAAAACATGCAGCCATCATTTTTGGTGGATTTGGCCTTGGGGGTGTTGGAGGAGTCTGAACAGTCGGCAAGGGGCTTGTACGTGGAGTTTGAGGTTGTGTGGCAATGTAGTTATCAATTAATCTGTTAGCTCTTTCCATCTCAAGGTCTACGAGAAATTACAGATCGGGAATGGTGTAATCAACAGCCTTTTCAGATTTAGATTCAAACAGTGATATCTCGAATCGATCGTCAAACACAAGCTTTTCAAGATACTCAAAAATGTCGGGACAAGAATGGGATTTGAACACGGGAGTTATGGTGCTCTCTTGCCGAAGGCGCCTGGGGATCAAATTGGGGTTTTCGAAGATATGAGGAGGATCCGGGTTTGGATTGGCTCTGGTATATTGTCTCGAAGCCAGTGTGCTATTGAGAAAAATAACAGGACACAACCAACTTGCTCAACCTTTCTAATCTAAAGCTCATCATCCGGGAGCTTAAAATTATTAAGAAACAAGGGGATTTGATTTCAAACTTAGTCTCCCCAGAGGAGTCGCCACTATGTTAGCACCTAAATCTGCCTCAGTCTGAAGGAAGGCAGAATTCAGGGTAACCACAAACCACACTCAGTCTGGTAACTAGCCCTACCAGAACAGGAGAGGGCTCTCTCTGAGTCACACTCACTGAATAGGTAAATGAAATGGCCTGAGATGACTTACAATAAACTATTTGTCTTAGGCTAGTAAGTGGAAATGAAAACAGGAGTGATTTTTATGAATGACTGTATTTCTGGGATGTTATGGGACCACTGGACCTCAATGAACAGAGAACTTAAAATGAAGGCACATATTATTTCGTGAGGCAAGGTAGGCTGAAAGCATAGCAATTTGGTTTTAAAATGTGGCAGGATGGAAAGATTGATTAAGAATTTGAAAAGGGCATGGTCGACATGAATCCTTTTCAAACAGAAGAATGAACATTGTATATGAAATTTTCCCGCAGGTAGAGCAATAGAATTGAATTCTACCTAATCTCACTCGAAAATTTCACCAGAAATGGATACGAAATGAAACTATGGAACATAACAAAGAAATGGAGAGAATGATTAAGAAGTTGAAAAGGGCATGGACGACATGAATCCTTTTCAAACAGAAGAATGAACATTGTATATGAAATTTTCCCACATGTAGAGCAATAGAATTGAATTCTACCTGATCTCACTCGCAAAATTTCACCATAAATGAATGTGAAATGGAATACAAAACATAACAAGATACATATGCGACATAGGAGAAACACTTGCTATACTCACAACCACGGGAATCTCACGAAACAGAGCCATTGCCTTTCATTAATTCTCTGTAAAAATATACAATGAAGAAACAAAGTTTCTTTCCCACCGTCTCACAAAAAGTTACAAGCCAACCCTTTGCAAATAAATTGCATACAATATATAGAATGTGTGAGGAAGAGATAGAACGCCCAGGGGTTGGGAAGTTACTCAAATCATTTCGAAATGGACATGGAGAGCCAACCATCAGCTATAGGTGCAGCGCTGCAAATATGAAATTTGGCTTTGGGGTGATCGTTTGCCTTCCGTTGCCACTTGGATAGAAGCCAATCTAGAGAAAAAACATTTTAAATGCCGCCTTTGGTGCCAAAAAGCTGAAGTGTAGATGAGCGGGCCCACTCGGAGAAGTCGCAAACTGAAATTTCGCGAAACGAAAGCAAATTAGCAATTTTTCCTCTGTGCACCGCGCACTTTTCTCTGTGCGGTGCGCTACGTTGGGACCTATTTTGGGGCACTTCCAGGTGTCCAAAATGTGCCCAAGTTGGCTTGTTGGAAAGCTTGGCCTGTCTACTTTCTAACCCCACTAGAATTTCTGAATTTGAAGCTCATTTTCCCCTCCAAATCTTCATTCTCCCAAGACTACTTTCTGTGTGTCCAAAAAGTGGCAGAAAGGCCATTTTTGGGTGTTTTTTGACCTTTAGGTGACCCAAAACTTATCAAAATTTCTAGCTCGGACACCAGTAGATGTATTTTTCGATGCTGAATCCAAAAATGCAAACCTTTTCTCGATTGGAGTGCTAGAATTTTAGCGTTGCGTTGTGTGCGCGGCGCACAGGGAGAAAATCCCTGTTTTTTGCCCAAAAAATTTCCCTGTGACCAAAATTTGCCCAAGTTTTTTGAGATTTGGGCTGGAAGTTCTCTATGGGGTGCTTTTCTGAGTCAAAGAGGCCTCAGCCAAGATCTTGAGCCTATCTTTCTCTTTTTCCCTTTTTGCCCTTTTTGTGTCTTTCCTCAGTTTTGCTTTCAAACTCCTTATTCGGGCTCTCAAACTCAAGTTTCGTGCCCTGTAATGATGAGCCATGTGTCTCAGCAGTGTGTTGTCTTTGTCGGCCTTGTTCAACATTTTGTCCTGGTGCATGTTGACTCTCTCAATAACAGACTCACGATCATCCATAACCTGTTGCTCCAATGAAGTGAATTCAATCCTCCGCTGCTGGGCAGTCAGGTGATCCTCACAGATGTTCTGCAGCTCCATGATCACATGATGGTCTTCCAGCTATTTGTTCCTCTACTCCAGATACTTGATGACCCATCTAGCCCTCTCGAAATTTAGTATCAAGTCTTTGATCTCTGTGTCTTGCTCCTGAATGGTCATCCTAAGTTTGGCATTTTCTGCCTCTGTCTCTTCATCCGGAATGAGGATGACACCGGTCTCCTGTGCACCTGATGGCCCCTCATCATCCACGGGCTCCTTGCCCTTGTCCAATACCTATGTAGTCGATGCCGGAAGCAAGTCCCCTTCCACCCCGGGTGGAGATAACACTCGCTTTGCTGCTGCAAACAAAGGCCTGGTGCCTTTCAGATAGCCTCTCTGATATGTGATGCAAAATGACATCGCAGTGGTCTCATGGCGCTCATGCTGATGAGAAGGACCACCTATCTCATTTTTTGCCTCTGATACTACCTGTGGAGTGCTGAAGAAGTCACGGGAGATGAAGTCCTCCCAAGCAATGCCCTGCAACTGACGATCCACCAAAATCTGGATGAGAACAAAGTGATATACACTGTTGAGCTGTTGCCGAGGGGTCTTGTGTTGCATGAACTTTCTCATCCTCTCTATGTTTCCGCAAATGAAAAATGGGAGGTTCATCATACACACCCTGGTGAAGTGCATGAGTAACCTGATGTGATAGGCATAAAGGCGAGAAAACCTCCCCTCACAACTGAAGTATTTCATGATCAATCTCATGAGCGGAACATAATCATCTCTCAGAAATCTGAATGGGAAAACTCTCGTGAGCTGACTCAAACAACTGGCCTTTATGTAAGGCTCATAAAGTTCCCTCTCCACCTTCATCTTCTTGTGCCACTGTTCTCCAACATTCGGTATGCATGTTGCTACTAATATGGTTTCGGGTGTCAATGTGAAAGTGACTCCTGCCAGGATAGACTATCCTCCATGTAGGTGAAGTGTGAAGAGGCGAGCCAACTCATGATGAATTCTAACATTTTCCACCCTCTGACAAAATTCGTAACATGCCAAGTGCTGGAAACAAGACATAGCGAGAGGACATGCCTGCAACTCAATGAGGGTGTTTGGTTCATCCCTGACATGTCTGCCACTCCTAGGTCTCCGTGGAGCCTGTTCTCCTGAAGTTGTATCACTGTGAGTTTCCCCCTCATAACCTGATGAAATTTCCAATGCCATTTCTGTTGTTTGTACTCTGAATTTCTTTGTTGTCCTCTAAAACCATTGAACTGATAAATGCTCTGTGAATCTGTCACCAAGGGGACAATAAAATAGGGAGTATTAGGAGGGGAAAGATGAAATAGGGATAGGGGTTTAAAAGGATAAATTTATCATGGATTTGGGGAGTGTTTGAGTATGGTGTTGATGGGGTATGGTTTGGATGTTTTGAGCCATAGGAATAGTGGGGACAAATGGATATGATTACAGTGGAGCTAGGTTGATTATTAGAGGAAACTGCTGCAGGGGGATTAGCTAATAGAGGGAGTTAGGAGCATGCTTTAGCAATAAAGTCACTGTAGCAAAACCCTAGCTTTCTTGACCTTCTCTATATCATCTTTGATTTACTTTTTAAAAATTTTGCATTTGATTTCATGGTCACCATGATAACATTCCCCTTCAATTTTAAACACCAATGATGAAAGTAGTGGGGCTACCTCTCCAACCTTGAGGGTCATTGACAAAATTTTTGGGCAATATAGTGTATTTTGGGCTTATAAGTCTGTGTGTCGCGCGCTATGCCTACTACGCCGCGCGCCTGGTATGCGTCGCGCCAGTGGCAATTTTGCACTGTGGTCGGGCTCCCAGTGCGCCTTTGCAAGGATGGTGTGATGGGGCATCTGGCTTTCAAATCCTTGACTGCATCTGAAAATGTCAGCTGTCGATTTTTTGGAAAATTTTGTTATGGTTGACCTTGTTTGACTTTTCTTCAAAACAGATTTTTGAAGAAGAGTCAATGTCTCTTGCAGTGATGATGAAGCTTTCTGCACTGTAGGTGTATAAGATCTCCCTCTGGCCTGCATGGCTGGTTTCTGGACATGTTTTTTCAAAGACCAAACTAATGAATTTCTAGACTCAAACCAAAATGGCTTTGTCCTGAAATAGGACCAGACCCTGACTATCATGAATTTCATTGATTTTGGACCAAGACCTAAACCAGCAATGGGCCAGACATGAGGGAAACCGACTAGCATGACTTTCTCTGTTAGGTCATGGCATGCCCCTAGCGAAATGCAATTGGAAGAGAGGAGCAGGACACCTAATCATGAAATTCATAAAGAGTTTTGATCCCTGACGGAGGACTTGACCAAGCCAACTCTAATAGATTCCACCCGGTCTAGGCAAAATTTCCAACATTCTTAAAAGAATACCCTGGATTTGTGAAGGCACCAGGTTGCCTGAAGTAATTCTTAGAAAAAACTGAACCATAAGGAGAACCTTATGGCCTAGAAAAAATTGGAGTTTGTCCAACTCCTGCCGAAAAATTTCCATATCCAGTGAAATTTCCCCCTAGAGAGGTATTGAATGGAGCAGAGAGCCCTTAGTAAGGGTTTCATGCATGAGCATAGGAAGAAAAACTTTGGAATGAACTAAACGGGGGAATATGGTATATTCCCATGTTGGCCAAAACAGAACTGATTCCTAGCTCCAAGTCCGCTAACAACTGGATTAGTCCATCCTTGGAAAGGATTATAACTTTCACCCTCAGAGGGAAAAGGTATTGATCCTAAAGATGGTTTAGAATGTGGTATATGACCACTCCAAAAAGGGAAACCCTAAAAGGAATCTGACCCACTTGCCATGGAAGTCATAGACGTGGAGGCAGCTGATAGAAAACTTAATGGAACTAAAGGAATTGCATTGGTAGGCATTCCAAAGGGAAAAAAACCAATGCCATAGGAAAAACCTTGGGTGCCCTCTCTCGAAGATGGAATGGAGGTAGAGCCAAAAATTATAGTGCTAGGAGTGATTTAAGGTATGGAAATTGTACCTCCTCCTTGTAATGATAAAGGAATTTGCATACTAGTAGCGCTCATAGTTGAAACCATGCTCCCAGCAATGGCCATCGAAGGAATATATTGATATAGACTAGGGTTCAAAGGTCTGTGGGTCGACGTCCTGACGTATAATAAAATGTCTGGATGATCGGGAGGTAGAAGAGAATTAAGAGTCAAAGGAGACTCGGGAAGTTCTTCAACCTCTATAATGTCTTATGGCTAGAATAGGACTCTAGAAAGGATTGGAGTGTTCCTCTCCAACTCTCTAATTATACCAGGTCTATTCTATAAAACAATAGCTTCAATCGAAGGATCAATCATCAATGTGTCTATTTCCACTTATTGAAAATCACCAGCAGAATTGCTCCTATGCCTTCTAGAAGAAGGCTCAACACTCACAAGTGAAAGCCCACGAAGCCTCCTAGATCGACGAGTTGTTCGATCAACCACTTTTAATTATTTTAATAGAACTAATTAAAGAGTCAAAAAAATTATAAATCTAGGCCAACCAGGAGCAAAGATCACTCTCTAACAAAGTCCCTAAAATATACAACCAATCAAGCTACTTCCAAGTATTTCTGCTCTAGGTGATGAGGATTGGACACCAAAATACAAGAAAGTTAAATCAAGGACCTTCCGAAAATAGTCTGGGATAATGATGGCCCAAGCCTACTAGCGAAGGTAACAGAAATAGTTACGTTGACCTCCAGACAAAATCCTTTGTTGGTGCAAGCACCCAAGCTTCGCAAGGGTACCCTCCAAAAGTACTAAAGAATGTGATGCAACGTCTGCCTCAGGTGCCACAGGATTCCCCTCCGCAGCCACCTATCTGATCCTTAAGAATAGAAACTAAGGGCACCAGTGTTGAGCCCCAAAACTACCTCTCTTCCAATCATTTTCTTAAACCCTTTCTCTTATATTTTCCCATGTTAGTGCATCATAAACTATCAAAAGTTGTTACATGTTGATTTCAGGAGTGCCTTTGAGTGATTTTCAAATTATATCATTGTGTGTGCTATTTGATCTAGGTTTTGTTTATCAGCTATGGAATGAAGCCACTTTTCACAGCTAACTGGTAATTCTGTAGCCATTTCCATTGTTTTTTAGGTTACAGGTGTCAGTAGGAGGAATGAGACACATGGGTAGCTTAGTAATTGTCCATACATGGATGAGGTCCTATTTACTTAGCCAGATCTAGAAGGAAAGGTCTCGGTCAAAGGGAGGTCAACAGAGAATTCTATGTCAACTAGAACTCTGTTCTTGCATGTAAAAGAAGCTCAAAGCCATTCCTACACTCGTGGATCTGTTTTTGCCACCTGCATGCCATCTACATAACGCAATCCAACATCCACCTTGCATAGATTCACTACTCATGGCAACCGAGGCCGAATCCTCGGATTTTGACCTCTTCACATGTCTATCATGGAAGAAATTCCTCTGAGATACAGTTATCCATTTTCTCTATAAATATAAGAATTTGCAACGGAGATAGGATGTTCTTGATATTATTGTTATAGTGTTATTTTGTTGTTATGTAACCGAGAGACATATTACTATGTTTTTTTATAATGCAAGACTCTATTTTTCACATGGTTGTTTGAGCATGTTTGAAGTAACAGCATGCTAGTCCAAAGTTGTGCAGAGGGCCCCTGCGTAGCTGAGGTCCTTCCTTTTGTTTTTGTATATTTTTTCATGTATATTTTCATGTATATTTTCTCTCATTTGAATTGTATATTTCTCATGTTTTGCTTATGATCTTAATCATTCTAACCTTGTGCATGTCTTTGCAGCTTGTCACATTTCTTACTAACATTGATAGGTGCACTTCCGAGTGGGTCTTTAAGTCTGGTTCTGCTCGAGCTTCTTAGTGTAATTTTTGCATCAAGTGGTGTTATTGAGACTTACTCCCTCTGCTGAACTTTAGTCTTCAATTTCATTTGTTTATGCTTTTACTTAGTGAGATTTGTTTATTGTTCTAGATAATTTAGATGTCAGTTCTTTCATGCTATATGATGATATTTCCGAAGGCTTTAGCTTAACCCCATTTTAGAATTTAATTGGAAAAATATTGTGATTATAGAGGAAGTAATTGGCCTTGCTTTCATTAATGTGCAATTAGATAATTTAGATGTCATTTCTTTCATGCTATATGATGATATTTCCAGAGCCTTTAGCTTAACCCCATTTTAGAAGTTAATTGGCAAAATATTGTGATTATATGTGAATTAATTGGCTTTGCTTTCATTAGTGTGCAATTAAATAATTTAGATGTCAGTTCTTTCATGTTATATGATGATATTTCCAGAGCCTTTAGCTTAAACCCATTTTAGAATTTAATTGGCAAAATATTGTGATTATAGATGAAGTAATTGGCTTTGCTTTCATTATTGTGCAATTATATAGTTTAGATGTCATTTCTTTCATGCCATATGATGATGTTTCTGAAGCCTTTAGCTTAACCCCGTTTTAGATGTTAATTGGCTAAATGTTGTGATTATTGATGAAATCATTGACTAATCATCAGTTTCCAGTTTCTTTACCTCTTGGTTTTAGTTGCATCAATTTATTAGATTTCAATTTTTCAATTAGGATGGACAACAGAGATAGCAATCTCATTTTCAGTACTTCATATGTAGTTTGGTTTATGTAGCTGCATGCTTACACTCTTATTCATGTTTTGATTTTGTAGATAGCATGTTTAAGATCTCTTAAGTTCAAATTTGGAAATTATCACAAGAAGCAAGAGGATAAACATTGTCTTCAACTCTGCATCCACACTTGATCTTTAAAAGTATTCTTAAACTTTCGCTTTAACAATAGATTAGGATTTCCATTGCATTAAACCATTTTAGGAGATCAACAGAAAAAAAAAACGCCAAAACAAGATAAAACTGAAAACAATGAGGTAAGAAAAGGGTTGTCTAGCACATACAGCGCACTACACTTCATCAGTTTACGACTCCCGAATTGATAACTTATGCACAAATTTAGGACATACTAAATTGACTAAATGTTTTGGTGCCATTTTGGGGAAGTGTAACTAGCTAGCTTATCTCTTACATTCAAAAAAAAAAAAAGGGAAAATTAACAATTTTTTTAGTATGCTCTCCTCTTGCACCTAGTGTGATCTAGAGGATCAAAAAAAAGAATTATTAGTCCAATAACTTCCTAAGTATGATCTCCTCTTACACCTAGTATGATCTGGAGGATTAGAAAAAGGATTATTAACCCAATTAAAATCACCAAAAAAAATGGCAAGCATAGAGAAAGAGATTCTACGGGAAGGTTTATAGCTAGGGGCAAAAGTTCGATTTTTACAACTCCAACTACTTCAAGGAATAAACAAGATACACCTCCATCCTAGACTCATACTCCCAGCCTTAGGATTCCTGGAATTCAGGGGGCAGCACTTGAATTAGAATATTCTCCCACTCCATCTACTAAATATGACCTAGGAGAAGAACCCTTCTTCACCTCCATAGGGGAGCCTATTGCAGTTGAAGAAGTAGAATTACCTAGAGAAGAAGAGGAGGTAGAAACTCTCTCTCATCAATGATTAATAGAAGAGCCTGAAGATTCTGAGGAAACTATCATGGTAGAAGAAAAACAAGATGGAGAATTTTCACTATTTGGAGGAAGGGGTAGAGGTAGAGGTAGAGGAAATAATGGAGGAGGTAGAGGTAGAGGTAACAATGTAGGAGGTAGAGGAAATAGGAAAGGATATAACTCATTTGGATTCCCTATAGTAGATGAGGAAACCCATACAAAAATGAAAAAAAAAATCACCATCAGTCCTCCCAAACTTTTATGGATTACGAAGTGAGGATGCTCAAACATTTCTATTTGAGTTTGAAGTCATATGTCAAACCTGTGGCTATCTAGAAGACTCTCTAAAACTCAAATTGTTCCCTTCAACATTGAAAGGGGCTGCTCTGAAATGGTTTATGGGATTAATCACTCAATCAATTAGGACTTGGAATGATATGAGGCAGGCATTTTTGGATAGATACCTGGATTATTGTACGCCTACTAATCATAAGGATGAGGTATTCAAAATGATGCAAAAAGAAGATGAGAACTTAGAGGATTTGCTTGAGAGGTTTCAATATAACTTAAAGAGAGAAAAAATGAACAATTTAGATGAGGAAACCTTGAAAGCCCTTTTATTGAAAGCCATTAGAGATGAATGGATGATAGATATTTTAAACATGATGGGGAAGGGAGACATCTCTCAACTTCCATTAAGTAACATAGCAGAACTATGTGTCCATCTCTCAAGAGAAAAAGCTAAAACTGGAAAAGGACCTCGAGATCCTTCTCTTATTAGAGCAAACAAATTTGCAACTAGGACAGTAAGTAGGGTAGAAATTGGCAATATGTTTGATGAGTTCAAAACTGACATTCTAGGGAGCCTTAGTGAACAGCTAGACACCCTCAAAATTCAAAACAAGCTGGAAAATAGAAGCTGATGCTTTAGCCTTAATTTTCCCAAAATGTAGAAAGAAACATGCTGGAAGAGAATGTCTCTTAGATGAAAAATGTGTAGAAACATGTATAATTTGCTCGGAAATCCATAAGACCAAGGCTTGTCCTTCAATCCCAGGTCTTAAAGTGATCTTTTAGGAGGAAGTAGTTTCAAATTCTGTAGAACCTCTTTGCTTTGTTTCAAGAAGACCTTGGCAAGGGCAACAAAATCAAGGATTTAATGATTCAATGAATTTTCAACCCTCACAAAATTGGAATTCTTGGCAACAACCTTCGCCTCAAACTCAAAATCAGTATCAATCATGGGCACAAGGGGTACAAAATACTTATGGAAGATTTGCTCAATATTATCAATATCCTCCATATTATCAGAGCTATCCTCCCCCACAAAACCAACAACAAAGTCCACAACCAAAACTTCCAAATCAAAGCCCTCACCTTTCATTGCCTTTTCCACAACAATAACCTCCTCAACAAAATCGAAATCCTCAACTCTTGCTTCCATTTCAACAGAAGCCAAATCAAAAACCATCCCAACCATTATCTAATCCCAACAACAAAATCCCTCTGAATTCTTACATGGTAGAAGGACAACCATTTCCTACCTACATGATTGTACCTATAGATCTTAATGATGTTCAACTTTGATCTGGTAGGATTTTAGAAAAGGAAAAACCTTTTATAGATATTCAAGAGCAAGATGCTTCTAAGGAGGATTATATAGAAGTTAATAAAAGTTTTGAATAAGCATCCCTTCAAAACCCAACCATTTAAAAAGAAAAAGAAATAAAAGAGTCAATCCACACAAATCCTATAGTTGAACAACCTATATCTACATCCACACCTCCTTTTTCTGAGAGATTACAAATTTACAGGGGGGTGGAAAATAGATCTTGTTGCCTGACTATGATTTCCTAGATGAAATAAAGAATGTTGTATCAAGATTCCCTTACTACAATCCATTAGAGAAATTCCTATTCTAGAAAAACAATAAAGAAGTTGAGTATCAAAAGAGCAGGTAGGAAACCATGAGACACAAAAAGAATCCACCTTGTAGGAAAAATAGCAGATATCATGATGGGAAAGATTACCATGAAGAAATATGTGGATCCAGGAAGTCCAATTGTTAAGACACACATAAATGGAATGGAAATTCCAAATATATTGATCGACTTAGGGGCTGATATAAACATTATGAGTAGACAGACTATGCAACAACTTAAACTTCCTAATCTTGTTTTCACACCTACCTTACTGCAACTTGCGGATAGATCAATAATCAAACCAGATGGTGTACTAGAATACATCTCATTCTCCTTGGATTCTTGGTAATATCCAGTGGATTTCATGATTTTGACTCCCAAGAATAATCTAGGAGGACACCCACTCATCTTAGGAAGACCTTGGCTAGCCACAGCTGATGCTTTTATTAGTTATATATCTGGTGACATGTACATTTTTTATGGTAGTTCAACAAAGAAATTTACTTTGTATCCTCCAGCAAAAGCAATTACAGAAGTAGGAGACAATGAATGGGTCAATGATGAAGATGCCATACAACCTATATTTACTCTTTCTGAAGTTAGTGAGGATAGTCAAATCCTGAACACATTAGAAAATTTTGAAACATCTTCAGAATATGATCACACACAATTTTAGTTAGATTTTGATATTGAATACTTGTCATCAAGGCAAATGCCTCTTTACTATATGGAAGAGTTTGGCAGTTCTGCAATTGAAATTTTTCCAGGTAGAACATTAAATATCAACAAAAACTTGGAAAAGCTACAACAAGAAGAGCTAACCAAAATCTTACAAAAACACTCTGCTAAATTTGCATGGGAGTATACTAATATGAAAGGTATTGACCCTAAGACTTGCATCCATCATATCTATATTGAGGAAAACAGTAGACCAATCAGACAACCTCAGAGAAGGATGAGTCCAAATCTTAGGGAGATTGTGAAAGAAGAGCTCCAAAAATTACTCAATGTAAACTTCATTTACCCAATCTCAAATAGCCGATGAGTTTCTCCCTTGCTGATAGTGCCCAAAAATAATGATAAATTGAGGGTGTGCATTGATTATATGGAATTTAATAAAGAAACCTTGAAGGATCACTTTCATTTGCCCTTTATAGATCAAGTATTAGATACATTAGCAGGCAAAAAGTAATTTTCATTTTTGGATGGTTTTAGTGGTTATAATCAAATTCAGGTAGCACCTGAAGATCAGGATAAAACCACATTTACTTGTCCATGGGGAACTTTTGCCTACCGAGTGCTTCCTTTTGGATTATGTAATGCACTGCAACATTCCAAAGAGCAATACTAGGAATTTTTTCTGATCTAATCCATGATTGTGTAGAGGTATATATGGATGATTTTACAGTCTATGGTAATACATTTGAAGAAGCCTTGGAAAATTTGGAAAAAATCCTCAAAAGATGTAAAGAAACAAACCTTTCATTAAGCCATGAAAAATGCTTTATGATGTTTACTGAACGTATTGTTTTGGGACATCACATTTCAAAGGATGGGATTAAAGTAGACAAATCTAAAGTTGAATTCATCTCCAAGTTACCTATTCCAAATTGTCAAAAGGATGTTAGAAGTTTTCTAGGATTTACTGGATATTATAGAAGATTACAAAAAACTTTACCAAAATAGCATCTCCACTCTTCAAATTGCTTATAAAAGACTGTGAATTCAAGTGGAATCTTGATTGCCAATTAGCATTTGAAGCCTTGAAAATAAGAATATCTGAAGCACCTATCTTAAGAGGATCAAATTGGAAACTTCCTTTCCATATTTCTACCGATGCTTTAGATATAGCTCTAGGAGTTGTACTGGGACAAAAAGACTTGATTCCTTATGCCATTTACTATACCAGTAAAAATTTGACTCCCATTGAGCTAGATTACACTGTGACTGAAAAAGAGTTCTTAGTTGTTGTTCATGCAATTAATAAGTTCAGACATTATATAACATGCTATGAAACTTTTATTCATATTGATCATTCTGAAATTAGATATTTGATGAACAAACCTATTACTAATGGCAGAGTTACAAGATCGCTCCTACTTTTACAGGAATTCAATATTACTGTGTTAAATAGATCGGGGAAACAAAACACAGTTGTTGATTTCTTGTCTAGGATTCAGAATATAAAAGAAAACTCTCCTGTAGAGGATAAGTTTCCTAATGAATACTTATTTACAGTTACTACTAAAACTCCTTGGTTTGCAGATATGGCTAACTATTTGGTTACAGGGAAACTACCTCCACATTTATTTCCTAGAGCGAGAAGGAAGATTATTCATGATACTTCAAGATATTAATGGATTTTTAACGAATTGTATAAAACAGGGCCAGACTTTGTGATCAGAAGATGTGTCAGGGAAGATGAAATGCCTGATATTCTCAAAGCATGTCATGATGAACCGTGTGGTGGACACTTTCCTGACAAGAGGACAGCCTATAAAATCCTTTCATTAGGATATTTTTGGTCGTCCCTCTTCAAAGATGAAAAAAAATATGTCAAAAGGTGTGACAGCTGCCAAAGAGTAGGGAAACCTACCCATTCAAATGAAATGCCATTACAACCTCAGGTACTCATCGAACCCTTTGAAAAATGGGCTTTAGACTTTATTGGACCTATTAATCCTCCATCCAAGCAGAAAAAGTATATATTGGTATGTAATGATTATGTCAATAAATGGGTAGAAGCCAAAGCATTATTTTCTGCTAATGAAAATAGAGTAGTTAATTTTCTTTATGAGGATATTTTTACTCGCTTTGGTGTTCCAAGGGAAATTGTGATAGATCAGGGAAGTCAATTCACATCCAGAATGATAGAGAAGCTTATGGAAGAGTACAAGGTCAAACATAGGAAATCCACTCCTTATCATCCGCAAGCAAATGGTCAAGTGGAGTCCACAAATAAAGTAATTGAAGGAATCATTACCAAGATTGTGCATCTACATAGAAGAAATTGGGCAGAAAGGCTTCCTGAAGCCTTATGGGCCTACAAAACTACATGGAGGAACACAATGGTACACACTCCTTCTGAACTTGTATATGGGAAAGAAATCTTGCTCCCCATTGAGTTTTAAGTTAAAACCTTCAAGATGGCAGTTTAGTTGGGAATGGACCTATCAGAAGCTCAAAAGCATAGACTGGAGCATGTAACAAATAAAATATATAAATAATATAAATATAATGTAAAAGATA
>APFE031305024.1:58625-91295 GCA_000404065.3 Pinus taeda | reverse complement strand
AGTGAATATGACAACTCAAGAAGACAAGTCAGTTAAAGAAACAACACACGTAGATGTTGCAGTTCAGACAATGAACATCCCAAGTGAATGTTCCATAACCAATTTAATAACATCCTCACCAGAAGAAAACCTAAAAACTTTATATCGGCATCCGAATCACAAGATTAGACAACTCAACCAAGCTACGTATCAGGACCATTCAGAATAGAAAAAACAAATTGATGTTCCAGAGAATAATGACATAACATCAATCCAGTCTTATGCTAACAAGTCGTTACAAAATTCCAGTGATCAAAATACTATACAGAAGATTAGTTTGGGATGGTATGATCCCTTCTCAGTGCGACAATTTTGTTTGTCACTAAGAAGATCTTATCAACTTGTATCGACGAGGATGACTATTCCGAGACAAAAAGACTTTCGAAGCAGAAAAAGAGATCAAGCCTTTTTCATCGACAAGCTTTGAGGACAAAGCTTTTTGAGGAAGAAGGCAATGTAACGAATAAAATATATAAATAATTAAATATAATGTAAAAGATAATAATCATAAATAATAGTTAGTTAAGCTAGTAATTAAGGTTGAAGAGGCATGTCTAATTGGACATGACTCTTCATGAAGAGACACTTGCTTGGTATATAAGCAAGCCTCTCGTTCTCATTTGTAAATTATCATACTCATTCTTATTCTTATTCACAAATTGAATAAATAATATTTGTATCCTCATGGATATCTTTATATTCCTAGTTTTCTAGAATAGTTAATTTATAGAAGGAACTTTGTTCGCTTCAGAGCAGTTGAATGAACTAGATGAGATCAGATAAGAAGCGGTTCAAAGAACTGATCTAGTTCAGCATCAGAGAGCTAAGTGGCATGACAAATACATCAAGGACAAAGCGTTTCAAGAAGGAGATTGGGCATTGCTATTTGATTCAAAGTTCAAAGATTTTCAAGGTAAATTTCAGACTCATTAGCTTGGATCATATGAGATTGAAAAAGTTTTTAGCAATGGAGCACTAAGAATCATAACAATTGATGAGAATCAAACTCTTCTCCTTGTGAATGGTCATAGATTGAAGATCTATCATAAGCCAATTTCAAAGGAGGAGTTTATGAAAATATTTCAAGATAACTCTGCAATGAGGCTGGTAAGAAGAATCATTCTTCTCCACCAGCTTAGTCTTTGTTTTTTTTCATCATCATCTAAAAAATAAATAAATAATAATGTATAGGCTTGAAAACCAATCATTGATTGGCATTCTTATACAGAAAATACAGGGCGAAAATTAGAAGATTTTGACGTCCTATATTTTCCAAAAAAATCTCTCGCTTCACTCATAGGTTGTTTTATTCCATTTCATTTCATTTCACTCCATATTGCTACCACATTCCATCAATAAAATTTCTTTCAGTTTCTCTTCATATTCACCTTTCCATGTATCATCCATACAGTCATTTTTCATTTTCATTCATTCACCAAATCATATGTTATTCACAATGCCATTTTCTGCAACTGAATTCTGATTCCACAATTGATTGTTGATTCTGTAGCTAATCTTGTTACTCTGCAGTGAAAATCAAGTGATTAGCCCAAAAAAAATAATAAAAACAAGATGCAAGTATGGAAGGAGAAGATCTTTGAATACATTAACACCTGAAAAGCACCGACAAAGGCAAGCAATTAAAAGTTAGCAAAACGAAAGAGGTATGATTCCAAGGTATGGACAAAACCATTTCAAATAGCATTTCAAAAGCATAATCTGTATAGTTTGTAAACCACAACTCCATAACATGGAATTATTTGACTTGATAGCTGCCTTAACTCCACCATATCCTCCGCATTAATCCTAACGGTCTCATAATCTATTTCTAAGTTTAACTCATACTTAGTCGTACACCCTCATTACATTTGTTAAAATGGCTAATCACGCAGACGTGAGTTGATTGAATATGGCTCTCTTCCACTGACATTCCACTCCGCAGCCTTTTTACGAACTCAAACTCCGTTCAGTCTCGCAAATTTTCATGAGTGACACTCTGCCTCCATGCACACCATGTTTTACAGTCCTCAGTTCATTTTTCACTTACACCAATTTCTACTTCGTAAATCCTCTTTTATCTCATGCTCAGTGTTTTCCCCATTTCATAACCACCAATTTCTCCACAACCCTCTTCTATTTTCTGCTCACATAATCATTCTGCTTCCATAAAACTATCATTTACAGAGGTGTCTTCACAGTGAGAATGAATAATGGGTCTTCTAGTGAGGAAAGAGCCCGAGGGAGTTAAATTCATGGAAGGATACCCACGGGTTAAGAGCACATTGAGGAAGGCAGGATGGTTGCAGTTCATTAAGAAGCTCATGGGTCATCACAAAGAGGCTACAAAAATTTTTGCAAGATCTTTCAATGGTGAAGAAGTTGAAATTGGAGACATCAAATTTCCAGTGACAGAATCATCAATTGCAATAGCCACAGAGCTTCCACAAGAAGGAGAGAGATGGTTTAAGAACAAGAATTTTAATGAAAAGGTCTCGAGGGTCATTCTTCGTAATCCAGATATGGACATATCAATTTTTAAATGAGGGATTCCTGTTTCAGCCTTAAAAGATAAGTGGAGTAGTCTTTTGTTGATCATTCAGAAATTCATTACATGTGAGGGCAGGTATGGCTCCATGTATATATATCATATCAGATTATTAATGAATTTCTTAGAGAATGAAACTATCAACCTCCCTTAATTCTTGTTGAATAGTTTGAGAAAAATGTCTACTACTATGCAAAAAAATATAGATGATGTGGAACTTCATCTCTACCATCATGGCCTTATTAGGATCTTGGTTGAAAATCATTTGAAAGAGAGGGAAGATACATGGGAAAAATTCCTAGTTAGAAACTTCTTCCAAGACACTCCTGAAGTGCCTAAGGGGAGTTCCTCACTTTAACAATCTAAGATACTCCTACTAGTGTGACCAAGGAAAATAGTGAAGAATAATTGTCTTCTGAAACATTGACTGAAATTAGGAAACAAGCAAAACAGAGAGGAAAGAGGAAAATTGAAGACATTTACCAGACTCCTAAGCCTTCTTCAAAGGAAGAGCAAGTGCTTTCTGAAAGATTAGTTCATCTTAAAGAACAGTCAACTAAAGAAAAACAAAAAGGAAAGGGAAAATAGATCATAGAAAAGGGAGACATAAGCTCATAAAGTCTAAGAAGAAGCTCTAGATTAAAGGGAAAATTAAAGAAAACGAAAATCAAAGGAGCTCAATTCATAGACTTGGGAGGTGAAACTATAGATCATTCACCAGAAAACACTCCACCTGATCAAAGTCCACAGTATTCTCCTTCTCCTCAGTTAGATTTTGAAACTAGTCCAAGGAAAACAACTCCAGAAATTGATCAAAACTAGCAGCAGATGTATGATTTCATTGAATCTTTGGAACAACAAAAAACTACAGCAGAACAAGGAACTTCATCCAATCAACCAGGTACAACTCAGGAAACTTTGATTCAGTCATTGAAGCAAGAAATTTATGAGCTGGAAGTCTTAAACAGACATATCCAAAGGGAGAATGAAACATTAAAAGAGAAAAACAAATTGGACAAAATTATCCATGACAATACCATGCTGCATTTAGGATTATGGCATAAGAAAAATAGAAAATTGAAGAAGAAGAATAGGAGGGTGAGTAGAGCCCTCATCAATCTCAAGTACATATGTCTTATGATGAAGCCTAGAATGACAGTGATAGCAAGAAAGAAGAAGAAGAGTTTGGATGTCTTAGCAGAAGTTTCAGAGCAGATGCATTGAAGGGAGGATTGTTACAATTTTGGTTGCATGAGGACTTGCAACATCTTCACTGTGGGGGTATGTTAAGCCCCAAAACTGCCTCTCTTCCAAGCATTTTCTTAAACCCTTTCTCTTATATTTTCCCATGTCAGTGCATCCTAAGCTATCAAAATTTTTTAAATGTTGATTTCAGGAGTGTATTTGAGTGATTTTCAAATTATATCATTGTGTGTGCGATTTGATCTAGGTTTTGTTTATCAGCTACAGAATGTAGCCACTTTCTACAACTAACTGGTAATTCCATAGCCATTTCCATTGCTTTGTAGGTTATAGGTGTCAGTAGGAGGAAAGAGACACATGGACAGCTCAGAAATTGTCCATACATGGATGAGGTCCTATTTACTTAGCCAGATCGGGAAGAAAAAGTCTCGGTCAAAGGGAGTTCAACGGAGAGTTCTATGTCAACTAGAACTCTATTCCTGCACATAAAATAAGCTCGAAGCCATTCATGAACTCATGGATCTATTTTTGCCACCTGCATGCCATCTATGTAACGCAATCCAACATCCACCTCGCATAGATTTACTACTCATGGTAACCGAGAGGCTGAATCCTCGGATTTTGACCTGTTCACGTGTCGATCATGGAAGAAATTCCTCTAAGATACAGTTATCCATTTTCTCTATAAATATAAGCATTTGCAATGCAGATAGGGCATTCTTGATATTATTGTTATAGTGTTATCTTGTTCTTCTGTAACTGAGAGACATATTACTCTGTTTTTTTATAATACAAGACTCTCTTTTTCACATGGTTGTTTGAGCGTGTAGTAACATCACGCTAGTTCAAAGCTGTGCAAAGGGCCCCTGCGTAGCTAAGGTCCTTCCTTTTGTTTTGTATAGTTTTTTATGTATATTTTCATCTATATTTTCTCTCATTCAAATTGTATATTTCTCATGATTTTCTTATGATATTAATCATTCTAACCTTGTACATGTCTTTGCAGCTTGTCACATTTCTTACTAACATTAATAGGTGCACTTCGCTTTAAGTCTAGTTATGCTTGAGCTTCTTAGTGTAATTTTGCATCAAATGGTGTTATTAAGACTTACTCCCTTTGCTGAACTTTAGTTTTCAATTTCAGTTGTTTATGCTTTTACTTAGTGAGATTTGTTTATTGTTCTAGCTAATTTAGATGTCAGTTCTTTCATGCTATATGATGATATTTCTAGAGGCTTTAGCTTAACCCTGATTTAGAAGTTAATTGGCGAAATATTGTGATTATAGGCGAAGTAATTAGCTTTGCTTTCATTAATGTGCAATTAGATAATTTAGATGCCATTTCTTTCATGCTATATGATGATATTTCCAGAGCCTTTAACTTAACCCTGTTTTAGAAGTTAATAGGCGAAATATTGTGATTATAGGTGAAGTAATTGGCTTTGCTTTCATTAGTGTGCAATTAGATAATTTAGATGTCAGTTCTTTCATGCTATACGATAATATTTCCAGAGCCTTTAGCTTAACCCTGTTTTAGAAGTTAATTGGCGAAATATTGTGGTTATAGATAAAGTAATTGGCTTTACTTTCATTAGTTTGCAATTAGATAATTTAGATGTCATTTCCTTCATGCCATATGATGATGTTTATCGAAGCCTTTAGCTTAACCCCGTCTTACAATTTAATTGGTGAAATGTTGTGCTAATAGATGAAATCATTGACTAATCATTACTTTCCAGTTTCTTTACTTCTTGGTTTGAGTTGCAGCAGTTTATTAGATTTCAATTTTGCAATTAGGATGGACAGCAGAGATAGTAATCTCATTTTTAGTACTTCATCTGTAGTCTGGTTTATGTAGCTGCATGTTTACACTCTTATTCAAGTTCTGATTTTGTAGACAGCATGTTTAAGATCTCTTAGTTCAAGTTCGGAAATTATCACAAGAAGCAAGAGGATACACCTTGTCTTCAACTCTACATCCACACTTGATCTTTAAAAGTATTCTTAAACTTTTGCTTTAACAATAGATTAGGATTTCCATTGCATTAAACCATTTTAGGAGATCAACAGAACAAAACCCCAAAACAAGATAAAACTAAAAACAGTGAGGAAAGAAAAGGGTTGTCTAGGACATACGGTGCACTACACTTCATCAGTTTATGACTCCCGAATTGATAACTTATGTAGCAATTTATGACATACTAAATTGACTAAACAACTAGTTCGTATCAAAATCCAGGTGGAACACTCTCGTGGCGGGTTCCAACAAGCAGGAGAGCGGGTATCTCTCTTCCTCATCTTCACTCTCCCTCGTGCTTAACTTCCAGTCACAGAGCTTTCCTGGTCTTTCTAATAACACTGAATTTCACTCATTATTCAACATCTGTGTTTGATAGTTTGAGTAGCCTTTGAGAGTTAACTCTCCACTCACTTATTCCAAGGCCCTAAAGAACTAAACTTGTTGGTTTTTTTAATGACAAATTGGAAAAAAGGTTCTATTTCTTTTTATTAAAGCGCTTGATTTTAGAGGGTTGTTCTTTAAGTCAAAGGCACAAAGAGAGTGAAACTTATGGTGTTTTCAATGCAAAAGAAATCAATAGAAAATCAACTACATGCATGCAGTTATTTTCTTCGATGAAAAAGGATTTCTACTTAGTTCTACGAAAAACTTATATAAGCAAAAATATTTCTTTTCCTTTTTCAAAAGTACACTCCACACGCACTGAAAATCTAACAAAAATGACTGAAAATGATTATTGTGCAAACTAACCTAATGCAATCTCAAATGATGATGCAAGATCCTAAGAATATTCATATAATAAGAAAATGTGTTTCTTTACAAGATCAATAAGCCAACTTTAAAATAAAGGGGGAAAAAATTCAATAACAAATTTGTAGGTTTTAACCTTGTACAGAAATTACCTGCATACGAATTCTAAAATACAGAAAATAAATAATGCGATAGTATAACACATAAAATACATAATACACAGAGATTTTCCCCTGGATCCCAAAATCGGGACTACCAGCTTGATTTTTCATTATGTTCCTTTCAATGTTACAATACATATAAATAGATGCTGAAGCATCCAATGCCATGGACCGAAAACAATCGTGCCCAAAACCATGTGAGAAAACCATGCACAAAACCATAAGTTGGTCCGCCCACCTAATAAAGGGTCCCAAAAAAAAATTCTCGAGGCACTGCCTCAGACCCCATAAAGGGGGGCTACCAACCCCCCTCAAACCCCCTTGTGACCCCCGCACTGTGCAATATATGCAACAAAGGGGGGGCTCCGCCCCCCGGTTAATTAGGGTGACTAGTCATGGAAAGAATATAACGCAACCCAACATTCTCCCACTTGTTTTTTTCTTTCCACAAGAGAGCTTAGTAATTTATCCATCCTTGTGATGCCCATTGTTTCTCTACACCAAGGGAACTTCTTAGAGCTCACAGATTTTGTCAATGCATCTGCAGTATTCTTCAAAGTGTCCACCTTTACCAGCAACACCTTTTTGTCTTCTATCATATCCCTCACAAAGTGATAATGAACATCAATGTGCTTTGTCTTTGAATGATAGACAAGGTTCTTTGCCAAGAAAATTTCACTTTGGCTGTCATAGTCTATCCTTATAGCTCCTTGTACTAACCCCATACTTGAACACAATATCTACAACCAAACTGCTTCCTTTCTTGCATGAGTGGTTGCCATGTATCTTGCCTCTGTAGTTCATAGTGCCACTACAGATTTTTTCTTACTCATCCAACTAACTGCACCTCCAAATAGGTTAAACACATACCCACTTGTAGATCTTCTCTGATCCAGCTAGCCCAGTCTGCATCAACAAAGCCATGAATATCCAACACTCTGTCCAATCCTGGTCTTCCTTGGTAGCACAAACCATAACCACTAGTGTCACACAAATACCTGAAAACCCACTTCATTGTTGTCCAATGATCCTTCCCTGATTTTGACATAAACCTGCTCAATACTCCCACTGCATGTGCAATGTCTAGTCTAGTACAGACCATTGCATACGTTAGGCTATCCACTGCACTTGCATATGGAACATGGGACATGTCCTCTTCCTCTTCTTGTGTCTTGGGACACTGTTTAGCAGATAAATTCACACCTATAGGAATAGGAACATTCATCGGTTTACTATCTTGCATATTAAACCTTTGAAGCATTGTCTTGACATACTTCCTCTATGCCTAATCTCTTTTAATTTCCATGCCCAAATATAGCTTGCAACACCAAAATCTTTCATGTTGAATTTGGAGGACAATTGGGTCTTCAAATCCTAGATAATTTCTTTATCATTTCCAACCAGCAACATATCATCCACATATAAGACCAAATAAATAACACGGTCATCAATTAATTTAAAATACACACAATGATCACCTTTGTTTCTGGTGAAGCCAAGTCCCCGTATAAATGTATCAAATTTCTGATACCACATTCTTGGTGACTATTTTAACCCATACAGAGACTTTTTTAACTTGCATTCCAGTTCTTTCTTACCCATTACCACAAAGCCTTCAGGTTGCTTCATGTAGATCTCTTCTTCCATATCCCCATGAAGAAATGTTGTCCTCGCATCCCTCTGTTCTACCTCAAAATAAAAAGCAGCAACAACAAATAAAAGTAATCTAATAGAAGCTATCTTAGCAACAGGAGAAAAAATATCACCAAAATTAATTCTTGGCACCTAGGAACACAACTGAACTTTGTATTTCTCCACCTTTCCTTCTACACTTGTCTTATTCTTGAACACCCATTTGCTGTCAATGGGTTTCCTTCCAGGTGGCAACTCCACTATATCCCAAGCCTCATTTTTGTGCAAAGATGCCATTTCATCAACCATGGCATCTTTCTAGAGTTTGTCATCATCTGAATCTACTACTTCCTTCAAAGTTCTAGGATCGTCATTACTAATAGATAAAGAAAAATTTGAACAAAAAGTAGATGGACTATACATTTCTAGTTTCCTTCTTTCTCGAACTAATCTTCTCACAACTGGAGTTTGTGGCTCTTCATATTCTGATTCATTTTCTATTGTAGAGTTTGATTCTTCCTCCTTTAGTTCAAACTCTATCTTCTCAGGTTCCTTTGATGGGAATTCATGTTTAATAACATATTTCACCTCTCTAAACACCACATCTTGGTTGTTCACAACCTTCCTTTTTACTGGGTTCCAAAGCTTATTAACCTCTAACCATCCTTATACCCAATAAAGATGCATTTTTCAGATTTACTATCCAACTTGGTTCTTTTTTACTTTGGAACATGTACATATGCATCACATCCAAATACCCTTAGATGTGAAAGAGAGGGATTCTTACCAGTCCATACCTCTTGTGGAGTCTTATCCTCCAACAATGATGAAGGTGATATGTTGACCAGGTAACATGTTGTCTCCACCGCCTCTACCCAGAATTCTTGTCCTAACCTAGCACCACTGAGCATGCTTCCTTCCCTTTCCATCAATTTCTTTTTCATTCTTTCTGCAACTCCATTTTGCTCAAGTGTATATGGAGTGGTCTTCTGTTGTGCTATACCACACTTCTTATAGAATTCTTAAAATTCCCTACTACAAAAATCTCCACTGTTATCTGTCCTTAGCACCTTTATCTCCTTCTCTGTTTGGTTTTCCACCAAAGCCTTAAATTCATTAAACCTATCAAATAATTTAGATTTCTTCTTGAGGAAATATATCCATGTATTCCTTGATAAGTCATCTATAAATTATACATAGTACACAAACTTACTTAGTGATGGAACCTTCACAGGTCCAAACACATCACTATGCACAACTCTAATATCTATTTCGCCCTCTTACCACCAGAAGGGAAAATCACCCGATTCTGCATCCCATGTACGCAATTTTCACAGAAATAAAAATCTAGAGAGATATTACTCATACCTTCTACCATAATTTTACCATAAATTATTCGAAGGCCCTTCTCTCCAATATGTCCAAGCTTTTGATGCCACAGCATGGTCTTCTCTCCAGAGACCACTAGATTTTCTGCTCCACTTTCAAAAACCACATAATTGTTGCACCCATCCACAATAGTGTTACCTTGCATCTTGTATAGAGTTCCAATCTGAACTCCCCACATCAATACCAGTGCTCCCCAAACCATCTTGCAGGCATCTTTCTCGAATACTACTTTTACACATGTATCATCCAGCTTGCTTACAAAAATCAAATTTCTAGCTAATGCATGGATATGTAGAACAATCGGAAGTGTTCTAATCCTTCCACCTTGCAACTTCAACTTGACCTTTCCACGACCAACTATTTTAGCCTTCTTGTCATCCCCTAAGAAGACATCAACACCATCATATTTCTCATACTCACAGAACCACTCTCTATGGGGAGTTAAGTGAAAGGATGCACCTGAGTCAATCAACCACACCTCATGATCTACATGTGTACTTGAAGAATCCAAGTACACATACCCACCCTCATCTGAGGTGATTTTTGCTTCTACAGAAGGAGCATCATCAAATCCCTTTCCTTTCTCAGGAGCTTTAGATTTACAATTCCTTTTATAGTGCCCTTCCTTTCCACATTTCCAGCACACCACCTTTACAGGTTTTCTTGAAGATTTATATCTCCCTCTAGATTCAGATCTCCCACTCGATGACTTATTTTTGTTTTTGTTCTGAGATCGTCCTTGTATACACAAGGCATCACCATTCTGGCTCTCCATATTTTTCTGTCTCATCTCCTCTATCAGCAAGGATGAGACTATTTCATCAAACTGCAAGGCAGTTGCATTGCTACGTATTGCAATAACTAGACTATCCCACGAATCTGGTAGAGAACACAACAAACTAATGCACTTATCTTCATCTGAAATTTTAATATCAACAAACAATAAGTGACTTACCACAGTATTAAATGCATTCAGATTCTTTGTCATCGAGTCTCCATCTTTCATCCTCTGGTTATACAATTTTTTTCGTAGGAATAGTTTATTCACCAGAGACTTAGATTGGTATAAAGTCCCTAACTTGTTCCACAAAGCCTTCGTCGTAATTTACCCTGATACATTTATCAATATTGAATCTGAGACACACAATTGTACTATGCTCTCTGCCTTTTGATCCAACTTCTTCCATTCTTCATCGAACACTCGCATTGGTTTAGTACCTGGACCTATTTCAATCCACTGATCTTTATCCACCAATAGATCCTCCATCTTGAGTTTCCACAACTCAAAACTCTGACCATTAAATTTCTTGATCTCTATCTTTCGACTGCTCGCCATCTTCTTTCACCACCAGAATCAATCCTCCAAATCTCCCACTAAACAAGGTCTACCATAGGCCCGAGTGAAACCCCTCAGCAACAAAGGCATCCCCTTGAAGCCAAAATGGCTCTGATACCAATTGTAAGTTTTAACCCCATACAGAAATTACCTACATACGAATTCTAAAACACAGAAAATAAACAATGTGAGAGCATAACACATAAAACATATATACACAGAGATTTCCCCTGGATCCCAAAACCAGGACTACCAGCTTGATTTTTCATTATGTTCCTTTCAATGTTACAATACATATATATAGATGTTGAAGCATCCAATACCATGGACCGAAAACCATTGCACCCAAAACCATGTGTGAAAACCATGCACAAAACCATAGGTAGGTCCACCCACCTAATAGGGTCCCAAAAATATTTCCCCTAGGCACTACCCCAGACCCCGTAGAGGGGAGATACCTATCCCCCTCAAACCCCCTGTGACCCCCCCACTACGCAATTAGCACAACAAAATGGGGGCTCTGCCCCCCTTCTAACCCCCCAGTTAACTAGGGTAGTTGGTCATGGAAAGAATATAACACAACCGAACAAGATTTCACTCAAAACCAAGAAAAACCAATTGAAAAAGTTTACAATTGCTCAAAAACAAAACAAAATAAACCAAAAAGAAAAAATTGAAAAGAAAAAGAAAGGAAAAATCTAGGTTTTTTGTCTTTTTCTTTTAAAAAAACCCAAAGAAATTTTTTAGGTCACAAAATACTACTAAACTTCAAAGATCAAGAAACAAGCATAAAGATTCCTTGAACTTCACAAGTTATGCAACTCATCAATAAAACGAAACTTGAAACGAGAAAGGACTACAAACTTGTATTAACTAGTCTAATAGCCATATAAAATACTTCAGCAAACCAACATAATGTCAAGAAAGACTCTCAATATTGCCAAAGAGACACTCAAAAACCATGAAAAACAAAATACGTTAACCAAAAAGGAAAGGAAAGCAAAGCAATCTAAAATTTGGGTTATAAACGAAACTAAAACCAATTTCTTGTTCTGAAAGCCAAAACAACCAAGAACTTCTGACAAAAGCCTTGAACCCAAAACGCAAACTGAAACCTTACTCAAAAAGCAATCCTAGGTCAACTATGTTTTTCACCGAGAAGAAGACTCAAAATTGATAAATTGCAAGAAAGCAGAGCCTTAATGACAGTGAATGACCAGAAAATAGCAAAATTCACGAGGCAACAAAGTTAACTAGGCAAAATATTTTGAAAAATTAATTCAAAATTAGGTATACGCGACTGTGTAAAAGCACAGAGGCGTGTACATGCATTTCAAACACAGGAAACTCATGTATACGCGAGTATATTTGAGGAAAAAATCGTGTATACGCTACAGTATCCCTAAAAAAACGCATATAAAAATATTAATTAAGAAAAATAAAAAATCAAGACCTAGTCCAAAATATCATACTTGATTCCTGGGAAGCCAATAAAGCATTAACACTGTAAAAACAAGAAATCAAGAAAACAAACCCTGATAAAAAACAAACAACCCAAACTAGGAAAAACAAGAATGTTTTCCCTAGTGGAGTCATAAATTATGTGGCGGGTGGAAACACCCTAGGGTGTTGGGTTGAAAACCCCAATAGAGTGGAGGGCATATAGCATAAAGAAACACGCAAACAAGCAGTCTAAATGCTTAAAATACTGAATTAGGAAGAAGAGGTATTACCTAGAGGTCCTACGTTTGAAGTCGATCCTATAGGGTCCAAACCCTCTACTCCTTTTAATGTCTTTAGAACCTGTAATTTATCCAAGAAAACCATATACAACATAAGTAATAGAAAGCATGTTCATGAAATAGGTGTTAAATCATATAATCATGTGTTGAGCCCCAAACTTGCATCTTTCCTACACCTTTTTCTAGCTTCTTTCCATTCATCTAAACCTCCTAAGCCATCAATATCATTGCATATTAGTTATAAAAGAGCATTTAAAGTGGTTTCTTGACTATGTCTTTGTGTTGTTTGAACTAGATTTTTGATTATGAGCTGCGGAATCTTGTCACTTTCCGCAGCCAGCTCAACTTTCCACGACCATTTTGTTAAAGTCTATATTGCAAGTGTCTTCAGGCAAATTGAGCCACATGGGAAAGTTGAAAATGACGTGGACATGGACCGAGTCCTATTGGCTTAGTCGAATTCATCAAAAGAGGCCATATTCAGAGGTAGTCAAGCGGTGGTCAACCTAAGAGTCCTACGGTGACAGAACTCTGTTTTTCACCACGTGAAGACTTGTGTGGCCATTCCTAAAGCTCAGGGGACATACCAACACCTGTGGACTGCTCCATAAGCTGAATCCAACAACCACCCTCCAAATATTTAATCTTCACGGCAGCCATAATGCTAGATTCCTGGACGTGGTTGTTCACTTGTTTCTTATCAGCGCAGATTGTAGGAAAGTGGTTATTTCATCCTCTGTTATAAATAATGCGTTCTCATAAGCATATTAGTTAGCTTTTGTAATGTAATTTTGACTGTTAACGAGCCCACTGTGCCGTGACTTTATTTCTGTGTTATGACTGCATTTTGAATACATGAGAAGACTCTGTTTATAAGCTCAATTCGTGGTTGATAGCTGACTGCCCGAGGTTGTGCAGAGGGCCCCTGCACATGCCGAGGTTTTGTTTATTGTTGTATAGTTTCATGCTTTATTTCTTTACGTTCCTTAAGCCATAATCATTCACGTGTATATATTGCATTGCTTATGGTATTCACGTTTTATTTCTGTCCATAATTTTTCATGTTTTATACTGTTGTTAACTGTTCAGTGTCTTTATTCCAGATTACAGTAAGCAGCCTGGGCATTTGCACATAATTTTGCAATGACTAATGACATGGAATCAGTCTTGTCCTTTTGCTGATTTATTTTTCTTAGTTTTTAATTCTAGCATTGTCTTATTTATTTCAGTTTTGTACATTTGCTTTATTAGTTAGATTAGATATTAAATTACTCATGTCATTATCAGTTACCTCTGAAAGCCATAGCGAGACTAATGGTAAGGGATTAAAGGATGAGTGTGTAGTTTGATATTAGTTTATTTTTCTGCAAGTTAGATATTAAATTGCTCATGTCATTATCAGTTACCTCCGAAAGCCATAGCAAGACTAATGGTGAGGGATTGAAGGATGAGTGTGTAGTTTGAAATTAGTTTATTTTTCTACAAGTTAGATATTAAATTGCTCATGTCATTATCAGTTACCTCCGAAAGCCGTAGCGAGACTAATGGTGAGGGATTGAAGTATGAGTGTGTAATTTGATATTAGTTTATTTTCCTGCAAATTAGATATCAGATTGCTCAAGTTGTTTATGATTACCTCCGAAAGCCATAGCGAGACTAATGGTGAGGGGTCAGAATATGAGTTAATGTAATTTGATTTTAGATTTACTTTGCTTGCCATTCTTGGATTTATTTGAGCACAATTTCTTTTTCATTTAGACAACAGAAGGATAATGGGTTTCATGATCAATAGTTCACAGTTTGTTTGACTAGTATAGTGACACATTTTCATTTTCTTTTAGGAATTAATTTTGTCATTGCATGTTTTAAACCCATTTTGAAGTTTGAAGTTTGGGAAATCATTATAAAGGACATCATTGCCTTGAACATGTATATCCATACTTGTCTTTTAGAATTTCCATCTCACATTAGGAAATCAACGAAGATAAAAACTCCCAAAACATAAAAATAAAAAATGACAAAAGTAAGAAATAGGTTATCTTGCACATATAGTGCACCGCACTTCGTCAGCTTACAAATTCTAGATTGACAATTAAATACAGCAATTTAGGACATACTAAATTGACCAAACATTTTGGCGCCATTGTCAGGGAAGTGTAACTAGGTAGCCAATTTCTTAAATAAAATAAAAAACAATAAAAAAAGGGAAAATTGATAACTTCTTGAAGTATGCTCTCCTCTTGCACCTAGTGTGACCTGGAGGATTAGAAAAGAGAGTTATTGGTTCAATAATTTCTTAAGTATGCTCTCTTCTTGCACCTAGTGTGACCTGGAAGATCAAAAAGAGAATTATTCGCCCAACTTAAAAATAAAAAAATGACATGCATAGAGCAAGAGATTCTATGGGAAGGTTTATAGCTAGAGCCAAGAGTTCGATTTTCACAACTCCATCTTCTTCAAGGCATAGACAAGATTCACCACCATCTACCCCTAGCCTTAAGATTCCTGGAATTCAAGGAGCATCTGAATTAGAGGATTCTCCTACGCCATATACCAAATCTCATTTAGAAGAAGACCCTTTCTTTACTTCTACAGGAGAGCTTATTGTAATTAAAGAAGTAGAATCACCTGAAGAAGAAAAGGAAGAAACTCCCTCTCATCCTCCCTTGATAGAAGAACCAGAGGACTCTGAGGACTCTGAAGAAACTATCATGACAGAGGAAGTAGTAGATGGATTCGGAGGTAGAGGTAGAGTTAGAGGAGGAGGAAATAATGGAGGCAACAATGGTGGAGGTGGAGATAATAATGGAAGAAATAGGGAAGGAGACAACTCGTTTGGATTCCCTATAGTTGATGAGGAAACTCATACAACGATGAAAAACATCTCACCATATGTCCTCCCCAACTTTTATGGATTGCAAAATGAGGATCCTGAAACATTTCTTTTTGAGTTTGAAATCGTGTGCCGAACCTATGACTATATGGAAGACTCCCAAAAACTCAAACTGTTTCCTTCAACATTGAAGGGAGTCGCTTTGAAATCGTTCATGGGATTAGTCACCCAATCTATTAGGACTTGGAATGATATGAAATAAACATTTTTGGATAGATACCTGGACTATTGCATGCCCACCAATCACAAGGATGAGGTATTCAAAATGGTGCAAAAAGAAGATGAAAATTTGGAGGATTTACTTGAAATATTTCAATACAACTTAAAAAGAGCAAAGATGAGCAACTTAGATGAGGAAACTTTGAAAGCCCTTCTATTAAAAGCCATCAAAGATGAATGGATAGATATTTTAAACATGATGGGGAAGGGAGACATTTCTCAACTTCCACTTCATGACATAGCAAAACTATGGGTCCATCTCTCAAGGGGAAAATCTAAAACGAGAAAAGGGCCTAGAGATCCTTCTCTTATTAAGGCAAACAAATCTGCAATTGGATCAGTAAGTAGGGCAGAGATTGGAAATCTGCTTAATGAATTCAAGATTGATATCCTAGGGAGTCTTAGTGAACAACTAGACACCCTTAAAATTCAAAACAAGCAGAAAGAAGAAACTGATGCTCTAGCCATCTTTTGTCCGAAATGTAGGAAGAAACATGCTTTAAGGGAATTCCCCTTGGATGCAAAAGTTGTAGAAACATGTATGATTTGCTCAGAGAATCATGAGACCAATGATTGTCCTTCAATTCCTAGACTCAAAGATGTCTTTCAAGAAGATCCAAATTCATTAGAATCTCTCTGTTTTGTTGCAAGAAGACGTTGGCAGGGGCAACAAACTCAAGGGTTTAACAACCCTATGAATTTTCAACCCCCACCAAATTGGAATCTTGGCAACAACCTTGGCCCCAACCTCAAAATCCATATCAGCCATGGGTACAAGGTATGAAAAATCCTTATGGGAGATTTTCTCAATTTTATCAATATCCTCCATCTTTTCAAAATCAACAAGCTCCACAATTCCCAAATCAAAACCCACAACTTTCATTGCCATTTCCACAACAACAACAACCTTCTCAACAATATTCAAATCCTCAACTCATGCTTCCATTCCAACAAAAGACAAATCAACTTCCAGCTCAGCCATTGCCAAATCCTAACAATAAAAATCCTCAGAATACTTACATGATAGAGGACAACAATTTCCTACCTATATGATTGTTCCTCTCAATGATGTACAACTCAGGTCTGGTAGAGTTTTAGAAAAACCTTTTATAGATGTTCAAGAGTAAGATACCTCTAAGGAGGACTCTCTCAAAGTCAATAAAGGTTCTGAGGAAGCATCTCTTCAAAACTCAAACATTAAAAAAGAAAAAGAAAAGTCAACCCCCACAACTCCTATAGTTGAGCAACCTGCATCTTCATCCACACCTCCTTTCCCTGAAAGATTACAAATTGATAAAGGGGTGGAAAAACAAATCTTGTTGACTAACTATGATTTTCTAGATGAATTAAAGAATGTTTGTATCAAGATTCCCTTGCTACAAGCTATTAGAGAGATTCCTATTCTAGAAAAAACTTAAAGGAGTTGAGTCTGAAAAGACCAAGAAGGAAACCAAGAGATACAAGAAGAATCCACCTGGTAGGAAAAATTGCAGATATCATGATGGGAAAAATTACCATGCAGAAGTATGTAGATCCGAGTAGTCCAATTGTCAAGACACATATAAATGGGGTAGAAATCCCAAATACTTTGATTGACTTAGAGGCTACTATCAACATTATGAGTAGACAGGCTATGGAACAGCTAAACTTCCTAATCTTCTTTTTACACCTACTTTACTGCAACTTGCAGATCGATCAATTATCAAACCAAATGGTGTATTAGAATATATTTCAGTCTCCTTAGATTCTTGGGAATATCCAGTAGATTCTATGATTTTGACTCCCAAGAGTAATCTAGGAGGGCACCCACTTATCTTAGGAATACCTTGGCTAGCCACAGCTGATGCTTTCATTAGTTGTAGATCTGGGGATATGTAAATTTCTAATGGTAATTCGACAAATAAATTCAATTTGTATCCTCCAGCAAAAGCAATTACAGAAGTAGGAGACAATGAATGGGTCGATGATGAGGACACTATACACCCTGTCTTTCCCATTTCTGAAATTAGTGAGGATAGTCAAATTCTGAACACATTAGAAAATTGAGACATCTTCGGAATATGACCCCACACAATTTCAGTTAGATTCTGACATTGAGTATTTATCATCAAGACAAATGTCTCTTTACTCTATGGAAGAGTTCGGTAGTTCCGCCATTGATATTTTTCCAGGTAAAACATTGAATATCAACAAAAATTTGGAAATGTCACAACATGAAGAACTAACCAAACTCTTGCAAAAACATTCTACTGCATTTGCATGGGAGTATACTGATATGAAAGGTGTTGATCCTAAGACTTGCATCCATCACATCTACATTGAGGAAAACAGTAGACCAATCAGACAACCTCAGAGAAGGATGAATCCAAACCTTAGGGAGATAGTGAAAGAAGAGCTCCAAAAACTACTCAATGTAAACTTCATTTATCCAATTTCAGATAGTCGATGGGTTTCTCCTTTGGTTATAGTACCTAAAAAGAATGGTAAATGGAGGGTATGCATTGATCACAGGGAATTGAATAAAGCAACTTTGAAGGATCACTTTCCTTTTCCTTTTATCGATCAAGTATTAGATACATTAACAGGTAAAAAGTACTTTTCATTTCTGGATGGTTTTAGCGGTTATAATCAAATTCAGGTAGCACCTGAAGATCAAGATAAGACCACATTTACCTGTCCATGGGGAACTTTTTCCTATCAAGTGCTTCCTTTTGGGTTATGTAATGCACCCGCAACATTCCAAAGAGTAGTACTAGGAATGTTTTCTGATCTAATCCATGATTGTGTAGAGGTTTATATGGATGATTTTACAGTTTATGGTAATTAATTTGAAGAAGCATTAGAGAATTTGGAAAAGGTACTTATAAGATGTAAAGAAATGAACCTTTCATTAAGCCATGAAAAATGCTTTATGATGTTTACTGAAGGTATTGTTTTGGGACATCACATTTCAGGGGATGGGATTAAAGTTGATAGATCGAAGGTCGAAGTCATCTCCAAGTTGCCTATTCCAAATTGTCAAAGAGATGTTAGAAGTTTTCTAGGATTTACTGGATACTATAGAAGATTTATAGAAAACTTCAATAAAATAGCATCTCCACTCTTCAAACTGCTTACAAAAGACTGTGAATTCAAATGGGATCTTGATTGTCAATCAACCTTTGAAACTTTGAAAACAAGAATATCTGAAGCACCTATCTTGAGAGGACCAAATTGTAAAATCCTTTTCCATATTTCTACAGATGCTTTAGATACAGCTCTAGGAGCTATGTTGGGTCAAAAGGATTTCGTCCTTTATGCCATTTACTATACCAGTAAAAATTTGACTCCCACTGAGTTGAACTATACTGTAATTGAAAAAAAGATTTTAGTTGTTGTTCATGCAATCAATAAGTTTAGACATTATATAACAGGATATGAAACTTTTATTCATACTGATCATTCTACGATTAGATATCTAATGAACAAACATGTTACTAATGGCAGAGTGACAAGATGGCTCCTACTTTTGCATGAATTCAATATTATTGTGTTGGATAGACCAGGGAAACAAAATACAGTAGCTGATTTCTTGTCTAGGATTCAGAATACTAAAGAAGGTTCTCCTGTAGAGGATAGGTTTCCTGATGAATATTTGTTTACAGTAACTACTAAGACCCCTTGGTATGCAGATATTTCTAACTATTTGGTTACAGGGAAACTACCTCCACATTTATTTCCAAGTGAAAGAAGAAATATTATTCAGGAGAGTTCAAAATATTCATGGATTTTTAACGAATTGTTTAGAACAGGGCCAGATCTTGTGATCAGGAGATTTGTTAGGGAAGATGAAATTCCTGACATCCTCAAGGCATGTCATGATGAACCATGCAGTGGACACTTTGCTGACAAAAGGACAGCCTATAAAATCATTTCTTTGGGATATTTTTGGCCTTCCCTCTTTAAAGATGCAAAACAATATGTCAAAAGGTGTGACAGCTGCCAAAGAGTAGGGAAACCTACCCTTTCAAATGAAATGCCATTGCAACCACTGGTACTCATCGAACCCTTTGAAAAATGGGCTTTAGATTTCATTGGACCTATTAGTCCATCTTCTAAGCAAAAGAAGTATATATTGGTATGTACTGATTATGTCACTAAATGGGTAGAAGCCAAAGCGTTAGTTTCTGCTACTGAAAATTCAGTTGTCAATTTTCTTTATGAGGATATTTTTACTCGTTTTGGTGTTCCAAGAGAAATTGTGACAGATCAGGGAAGTCAATTCACATCCAACTTGGTGGAGAAGCTGATGGAAGAATACAAAATCAAGCACAAAAGATATACTCCTTACCATCCACAAGCAAATGGTCAAGTGGAGTCTACAAACAAAGTTCTTGAAAGTATCATCACCAAAACTGTTCATCTACACATAATAGATTGGGCAGAAAGGCTTCCCGAAGCCTTGTGGATCTACAGAACTACATGGAGAAATACAACAGGACATTCTCCCTATGAACTTGTTTATGGGAAAGAAGTCCTGCTCCCCATTGAGTTCCAAGTTAAAACCTTCAAGATGGCAGTTCAGTTGGGGATGGATCCATTAGAAGCCCAAAAGCATAGAATGGAGCAGTTGAATGAGCTAGATGAGATCAGACAAGAAGCAATCTTAAGAACTGATCTAATTCAATATTGAAGAGCTAAGTGGCATGACAAATATATCAAAGAGAGAAAGTTTCAAAAAGGAGACTGGGCATTGTTATTTGATTCCAAGTTTAAAGACTTTAAAGGCAAATTTCAGACTCATTGGCTTGGGCCATATGAGATTGACAAAGTCTTTAGCAATGGAGCGGTAAGAATCAAACCCATTGACGAATTTCAAACTCCTCTCATTGTGAATGGCCACAGATTAAAGATCTATCATAAGCCACTCTCAAAAGAGGAATTTGTCAAAATGTTTCAGGATAATTCTGCAATAAGGCTAGTGAAGAAGAATCCTTCTTCTCCACCAGCCTAGCCTTTGTTCTTTTCTGTTCAAAAAATAAATAAATAAATAAAAATTGTATAAACCTGAAAACCAATCACTGATTGGCAGTCTTATACAGAAAATGTAGGGTGAAAATCAAGAATTCCTGACACCCTATATTTTCCAAAAAGAAAATCTCTCTTTCTCATTTTTCATTCCACTCCACTTCATTTCCATTCCACCCCATCTCATTTCCATTCCACATCACTTCATTTCATTCAACTCATTTCATTCCATTAATAAAAGTTTTTATGACCATTTTCATCCATTCAGTCATCGTTTATACATCTCATTCAGTTATAAGATTGTTGGGTCAGTTTCCGCAGCTAGAGTCAGTTTCCGCAACTGCTCACTAATTCCGCAGCTAGTTGTGTTTCTGCAACCACCACTCCATTTTTCAAAAATTTACAGTCAGATGTTAGTTCAACAATCATGAAATCAAATGCAGGTATGAGGGCATATTATGAAGACATGAGGCATTCAAAAGTATCAACGAAGAGCAACTAATTGAAGACTAATGAAAAATGGCAAGAATTCCAAGGTATGAGAAAAAATTTCTTTCAAATGGCATTCAAACACATTTTTACATAGTTATAAACCATAGCTCCATAATATGCAATGATTGCGTTGATAACTCCATAACCGTTCCACGATCTCTATACGATTCCCCCACAATCCTTGCATTCATTTTTAAACGGCCTTATAATCAAGCCTCTGGTCTTCACTCGTGTTCGGCTATACTTTGATATTCCACCTGTAATTATGGAACATGGTTGATTTGACTACGGCTTCTCTCAGCCGCACAAAATCCGCAGTCGTTTCATAAACATGCTTGTGTCTACTCTGCAGCCACCCAATTTTAAATATTATTGAATGCACTTTACTCCCCCTACTGTTCTATTGACCTCACGGCTGCATTTCCACCATGCTCACATAAGCCTTCACCCCATTTTTTTCTCTGTTCCGCTTCATTCCGTGTACCTATTCTCTGATATCCACTTATAGTCACTGGTCTCCCTCATAAACCCTGTTCATTTCCGCTAATTCAGCCGTCTTACCTCTGCTAAACCCTCCTCACGTAGATGTGTTTTAAAGAACAAAAGGAAGGATGGATCTGTTGTTGAGGGAAAAACCAGAGGGACCCAAATTTATGGAAGGATACCCGCAAATGAAGGACATACTGAAAAAGAAAAATGGCTTCGGTTTATTCAAAAGTTTAAAGGCTACCATAAGGAGGTTACAAAGGTTTTTGCAAGGTCTTTTGATGGACTGGAGGTGGAAATTGGGGACCTCAATTTTACAGTGACCGAGGCATCCATAGCAGCTGCTACAGAACTTCCCCAAGAAGGTGAACGCTGGTTTAAGAACAAGAACATTGGCGATGAAGCTTGGAGAGTGATCCTACATAACCCAGGTATGGATGTCACTATTTTCAAAAGGGGAACTCTGTCCATGCTTTAAAAGAAGAGTGGGCTAGTTTATTGTTGGTTATTCAAAATTTTATCACCTGTGAGGGACGTTTTGGAGTAATGTACATGTATCATACACGACTGTTGATGAACTTTTTAGAGAACCAGACCCTCAATCTGCCATACTTTTTATTAAACAGTTTGAAAAAGATGCTTGTGACCGTCCAAAAGCATTTGGGGGACATAGAACCACATTTGTATCACCATGGTCTCGTGAAAATCTTGATAGAAAAACAATTAAAAGAGAAAAGGGACACCTGGGAGCAATTTTTAATTAGAAATTTCTTTGAAGAACCCCAAGAAACCCCTGAAGGCAGTACATCAAAAAGAAGTAGAAGAAAGAGAACAGGTGATAAAACTCAAAGCACTCCTATTAACATAGTTGAAAGAACTAGTAGAGAAGAAAGATTGTCTAAAAGAAGAAAGGAAAAGACTGGGGGTAAAAAGCCAACAAAATCAAAAGAGAAAAGAAGCATTGAGGTTGTGCATCAAGCCCCTTCCTCAAAAGAATACCATCAAGTATTGTCTAAGAGACTAGTTCACCTTCAGGAACAGTCAACTATGGCCAAAAAGAAAGGAAAAGAAAAACAGAAGGAAGAAGACAGTAGTCCACAGCATGTAAGAAGAAGAAGCAGGCTTTAAGGGAAAATGGAGAAAAGCAAAAACGAAAGGAACCCATTTTATTGATTTGGGAGGAGGAACACCTGAACAAACTCCAGCTGGCCGTAGTCCACCTCATTCTCAACCAAACGTTGAAACTAGCCCTCAAGATGTTGACATGAGTCCCTTTTGGCCAGATTTTGAAGTCAATTCTCCTCCATAGCATTTTGGGGACAACCCAAGGAAAACGACACCCGAAATAGATCCAAGGTAGCAAGAGTTGTATGATTACATCGAATCCTTAGAAAGAATAGCCACGAGTCCCAGCACTTCATCCACTCAGCCTCACACGGCACAAGAAGCTCTAGTCCAATCGTTGAAATAAGAAGTCTTTGAGTTGGAGGTTTTAAATAGACATATTAAAAATGAAAATGAAGCACTAAAAGAGTAGAGAAAACTGGACAAGATCATCCATGATAATACCATGCTACATCTCGAGCTCTGGCAGAAAAAGAACAAGAAATTGAAGAAAAAGTGCAAGAAGATAAGTAGAGCACTAATCAATCTTAAATTCAGATGCTTGATGAAGAAGCCCAGGATGTTAGCAGCACCAAGAAAGAGAGGAAGAGGGTTGGATGTACTGGAAAAAGCTTCAGGACATATGATTTGAAGGGGGGATAGTCAAAATTTTGGTTGCATGAGGACATGCAACACCTTCACAGTGGGGATATGTTGAGCCCAAAACTTACATCTTTCATACACCTTTTTCTAGCTTCTTTCCATTCATCTAAACCTCCTAAGCCATCAATATCATTTCATATTAGTTATAAAAGAGAATTTAAAGTGGTTTCTTGACTATGTCTATGTTTTTGTTTGAACTAGATTTTTGCTTATGAGCTGCGGAATCTTGTCACTTTCCGCAGCCAGCTCAACTTTCCGCAGCCATTTTGTTAAAGTCTATATTGCAGGTGTCTTCAGGCGAATCGAGCCACATGGGAAAGTTGGGGATGACGTGGACATGGACTGAATCCTATTAGCTCAGTCGAATTCATCAAAAGAGGCCATAATCAAAGGTAGTCAAGTGGTGGTCAACCTAAGAGTCCTACAGTGACATAACTCTGCTTTTCACCACGTGAAGACTTGCGTGGTCGTTCCTAAAGCTCAGGGGACATACCAACACCTATGGACTGCTCCATAAGCCGAATCCAACAGCCACCCTCCAAAGATTTAATCTTCACGGCAACCATAATGCTAGATTCCTAGACGTGGTTGTTCACGTGTCTCTTATCAGCGCAAATTGTAGGAAAGTAGTTATGTCATCTCTGTTATAAATAATGCATTCTCATATGCATATTAGTTAGCTTTTGTAAGGTAATTTTGACTGTTAACGAGCCCATTGTGCCGTAACTTTATTTCTGTGTTATGACTACATTTTGAATACATGAGAAGACTCTATTTATAAGCTCAATTCGTGGTTGATAGTTGTTTGCCCGAGGTTGTGCAGAGGGACCCTACACATGCCGAGGTTTTGTTTATTGCTGTATAGTTTCATGCTTTATTTCTTTACATTCCTTATGCCATAATCATTCACGTGTATATATTGCATTTCTTATGGTATTCACGTTTTATTTATGTCCATAATTTTTCATGCTTTATACTGCTGTTAACTGATCAGTGTCTTTGTTCCAGATTACAGTAGGCAACCCGGGAATTTTCACATAGTTTTGCAATGACTAATGACATGGAATCAGTCTTGTCCTTCTGCTAATTTATTTTTCTTAGTTTTTAATTCCATCACTGTCTTATTTATTTCTGTTTTGTACATTTGCTTTATTAATTAGATTAGATATTAAATTACTCATGTCATTATCAATTACCTCCAAAAGCCATAGTGAGACTAATGGCGAGGGATTGAAGGATGAGTGTGTAGTGTGATATTAGTTTATTTTTCTTCAAGTTAGATATTAAATTGCTCATGGCATTATCAGTTACCTCTGAAATCCATAGTGAGACTAATGGTGAGGGATTGAAGGATGAGTGTGTAGTTTGATATTAGTTTATTTTTCTACAAGTTAGATATTAAATTGCTCATGTCATTATCAGTTACCTCTGAAAGCCATAGCGAGACTAATGGTGAGGGACTGAAGTATGAGTGTGTAATTTGATATTAGTTTATTTTCCTGCAAATTAGATATCAGATTGCTCAAATTGTTTATGATTACCTCTGAAAGCCATAGCGAGACTAATGGTGAGGGGTCAGAATATGAGTTGATGTAATTTGATTTTAGATTTACTTTGCTTGCAATTCTTGGATTTCTTTGAGCACAATTTCTTTTGCATTTAGACAGCATCAAGGATAATGGGTTTCATGATCAATAGTTCACAGTTTGTTTGACTAGTATAGTGACACATTTTCATTTTCTTTTAGGAATTAATTTTGTCATTGCATGTTTTAAACCCCTTTTGAAGTTTGAAGTTTGGGAAATCATTATAAAGGACATCATTGCCTTGAACATTTATATACATACTTGTCTTTTAGAATTTCCATCTCACATTAGGAAATCAACGAAAATAAAAACCCCTAAAACATAAAAATAAAAAACGACAAAAGTCAGAAATAGGTTATCTTGCACATATAGTGTGTCGCACTTCGTCAGCTTACGAATCCCAGATTGACAATTAAATGCAGCAATTTAGGACACACTAAATTGACCAAACATCATGTGAGAAAATGAGCATTAACATAAGTTTTCATATGTAAATCATAACATAGATTAATGCATAAACACAATAAATATCAGAAACATAACAACATTTCTTTAATTATGTAAGCTAAATGAAATGTGGAAAACTACAACCTGGGTCTTCCTCCAGCTCCAAGCGAAACTGTCCTCCGGATTCGTCTTGCACAGGCCTCAGCAATCCTCCTCCGTAAAGGTATACTTGGATGTCATACAAGGATGATGGACACCTCAAAGAAGGAAACAAAGGTTTCTTATAACTTGGGAGTGCATGAGGCACAGGGATTTCTTCAGACTTGATCAGGGATGTAATCAACCATAATATCAATATCTCATCACTCTCCCCTTTAGGCCTTTCCATAGAGGTTTATTTATACTTCTCCAAATTATTTTTTTCAGTTGGGAAACAGTTGGACCACGGGATATAGTAGGTGAATAATAGGTAAAACCCATAAACTCTGTCTAAATTTAAGCATATTATACATTTTTTAGTGTTTTAACACATATACACAGGTTGGGTATAGACTGGTCTATGTGTACACGCTTTTAATACAGGGCAAAATAGCATATGGGAATTAAAACACTATTTTTTAGAATTTGGACCAAGTCTAGAGAGGAAGGGTTTCCCTAAGCCATAACTAGAGCATCAAATCTACCAAGAGTGGTAAATGGTGCTATAACAGCCGATATGTTGGACCTCCAACATTCTGATCTATTTTATCCCGATATTCCTTCCTTCCTAAGGCTTCAAATCCCTGAACTTTAGCAGACCATATCTTTTGATTGAGGAGTCCACTTTTGGACTTCCACATATCGTTGAAAATATTGTTCATAGCACTTTCCAATGGAGAGGGTCTGATGTAGGCTTTGATTCCTTCTGCTGCTTAAAAGATGACTGCAAACTTCTATGTTGATTGACTATTTGGACTGTTGAACTCATATCTGCCATGATGATGATTTTATGGCTTCTTCAGTAAGCTTGCTAATGTGATGATTATCTACAAGAAGCTTACAGGTACCATGTAATCCCATCTGGCCCATCACTGTAATCATCATTTTCTCGCTTCTTCAGTTAGCCTACTACTGTGATGGTTTTCTACAAGAATCCTGTAGCTACCCTGGGATTCCTCCCAAACACTCAATCATCATGATAACCCTTATTTGACATCAATGCCAACACTTACACAACACTTACTACAAGAAGCTTGTAGCTAGCATGGGATAGCTCCCAAACATCCAATCATCATGTTGACCCTTGTTTGACATCAATGTTAACACTTACACAGCCACCCGTACACCATAAAATGTCCAACAATATCCCCCTTTGGCATTGATGGCAACACCATAAACTCCCCCTTAGGCTAGGCATGGTCTACTCTGATGTTAATCTTCTTCCCCTTTGACATCAGTGGCAAAGAAATATTCTCGTGCATTCCCCCTGAACCATCATAATCTACTCTTCCATGAGTTCCACATGTTGAGTAGTTTCCACCACCTTCCAAAATGAAGTAATTTGGAGGGAGGAGTCATAACTCCTATTTGCTAACTGAGATATTCAAATGGTTCCCTTTCCAGTGGCTTGGTAAAGATATCTTTCAGTTGCTCTTTAGTGGGTACATATTCAAGCCTGACAGTGTTGACTATAACCTGTTCCCTCAAGAAATGGTACTTGATAGGAATATGCTTAGTCTTTGAATGCATGACTGGATTTTTAAAGATGATGATGGCACTTGTTGTTGGTGTCCAGGTATGAACAAATTATCCACTCCTTTTCCTACATTAATGTATCAATCTAGGTGTGTATTCTTTTCAAGGCAACACGCAAGGTATATGCAGGGGCAAGGTTACAATCTGCCCTTAACCAAGGATTCGTGATTGGCAATCAAAACATTGTTGAAACAGAAGTAAAACTCAACTGCAGAAGGTAAAAAGGTATTCACAGTTATCTAAGAGATCTGCAATGACAACAAGAAATTAACAGAGCAATAGAAAATACACACAACACAAGGAAACACGCAACACTTAATCAAAAGAGCAGGCCGAACTCTCTGATCGGGGTTGCGTTACTCATAGCGAGTGATATATCAGCAAAAGGGTTTATATCTTATTAATCTGAATAATGTTGTTACAATACCATACAAGGTTCCCGTTGATAAAGGAATGACCCATGTTTTATACAATATAAAGTAGAATAATTCTCCCTGAAACCTGGCAACTATATGCCCAAAGATATACATCAGTTGTATCGCAGCACTAGCGCCGAGAGAGAAAGAACGGGAATGGTCAAAAACGGGCTCATAGCAGCTGCAATCTGTTATGTTCGTCGTGGTCGATCAGCTGCTGTGAATCGTGGAACTATTGTGATATGCTGCGCGGTCAACACCTGTACTCCATAATCTATGGTCATCATGAGTTTTAGTGGTTTGTGTAGGTAGAAACCTTCATGACTGTACTTCATTAATTGTATATCTCAAGAGACGATAAAGGGGAATTACCTTATAATGTTACACAGTAAATATATGCGAATGAATGCAAAAAGGGTGAAAAGAGGAGTGGAAATGCAGGGAAAAGATAGGCCAAGTTGGTGCCCAACATCTTCCCCCAACTAGCCTTCTACACGCCCTCGTGCAGCTCGCCATCTTCGCAGGTCCGGGTTGGATAGGCTATGTGCTTCCTAAAGTTGGGCGAGATCATATTCCTCAGCCATTTTTGTTCCTGGAACCTTGAACCCTTCTGAGAGGAGAACTTCCTTCCACCAATCATTTGGTACATTATAGGCTAGGGTGTAGTGTTCTGCTGGTAGCCATAGAACAGGGTACTGGAATTGAATTCCCATCCATCAAACCCCACATGTTTGGATGCATGCCACATATCTTGGCACCCTACTGAGTGCCCGTGAAAAATTTGGTGTTCCAAATGGTTCTCTGTTCCAGACAGATGTGGGTGACATCATCCACCTCTTCTGACAACGATATAGGGCCTCAACCTAAAACGTGACCAATTTTTTGATGCAGAGATCGATGCACCACTTTTGTGTCCTCAACATTCGTTCCTTGTTTCCCATAATTTCCAGAAATGTAGTCTGCTTATTATACATAGTCACTGATCTCTCGGGTTCTCCTCTTACCATAAAAGGCTTTGTGGCCTGATTTGACTTGAACGTGTTAGAAGCCTTCTGCCAACTTATCTGATTAAAAGTGTAAGAGGTGAGGGCCCTTAAATGGATGTCCCCCACATATGGAACTGGATTAAATTCTCTCTCAACACGCAAGAGATACCCATGCATATAAAGCTTGCACATCATGGGCTCTCAATATCCGGAGGAACTGTACACCGTCCTCAATCTTGAGTTGGCACATCATGGGCTCTCAATATCCGGAGGAACTGTACACCGTCCTCAATCTTGTGACCAATTTCTTTTTGGATGCTTTCCAAACAAAAGAAAAGAAAGTGCTCATGCAAAAATAAAGAGTAACAGGAGGCAGGAGGGCAGCATGCCATCGCTTCCTGTGCTAAATGGAGCATCTACACTTTATCAGTTTTTAACTCTGCTACTTACCTTTCTAGCTGCTCCACCTTGAATTGTTGCTTTGCATGCCTTAGTCGCATTATATAAATGCACTCTACATATTCAAAGATAGTATCACGTCGAGGTGGATTTCCAAGTTTGTACCTCAGCGAACAAAGAAAACTCACGGCCTTCAAACAAATATTCTATTGGGTATGTCTGACTGGAAACAGAAGTTGTTGCCACTTCATCTACCTGCATCCCTGTTTCAGTCGTCATGGTTTTGGGCTTCTTAGCTCACCGCTTATATTTCTTCACTTGGTTCTTCAACCGGTGCATATATTTCCTCAACCTCTTAACCTCTATTTTGAGTCGTATCGTTTATTTAAACTGAAGCTGATATTTCTTCTTCATAAGCAGCCTTCGTTGTTCACACAACTCCGCCCATTCTTGTTTAACCACCACCTTATCTGGTACTACAGCTGGTCTGAAAAGTGGTGATTTACCCGAGGGAGTATCCACAGGGTTACTCGACGGGGCTTCTTTGCTTGGTTTCTCTTCCTAGGGAGCAGCCATTTCCTTACTATCTCCTACCTCGCCTTGTTGTGAAGTTATCTCAACAGGTGGCAGGCTTACTCAGTGAATGTCCATCGGTGGTTCAGCCAAATTTTCCCTTCCAGCTTCCCTTGTTTCAAAAACATCTGCCTCTTCCTTTGTTCTAGGTCCTTGAGAGAGGTCTCTGTGGGGATCTGTAGCCAACAATCCTGTCGTAGCTGGTCCCTTCTTCGACCCATCATATTTAAAAATCGGTGTAATGACCACCTCCTCTTCTGTATGCCGAGCAGAGCGAGACACCCTTGCCCCTTTCAAAATGGAGAAGTAAGAGGAAAATTGAAAGAATTCTCCTACCTGATCTATTTCGGCCCCAACTTTGGTCTCGGGCTCTTGCCCTCTATCTACAACATCTCCGCTCCGGGTTAAAACCCCTACCTGTGTAGTCCCTTGTTCTATGGTAGATGCTAGTTCCTGTGGAACAGCGTCAATCCCGACATTTCATTCCTCTATGGTCTCCAAAGCTAGACAGGTTGATGGTGGTTCTTATGGGACACCACCTTCCATGTCCAACATTTATTGAATAGATGATAATGGCACTGTTTCTTCCAGCACGACATTGATCCAGATGGATTCTCGCATAATCACATCGATTCCATCCATTATACTCCTATCCTCTTCTTTTATTGGCCCCATAGTTCTTTCAGCTTCGAGCCTTTCTCATTCTGATTTTTCTTCCTCCATTGGTTCTACAGTCGAGGGTGGTTCTTGTGGGACCCCCCTAGCCACAATATTAATGAACTCCTCCACCTCAGCCTGATGTGGTCTCTCTTCGCTTATTATAGTGCTGCTGATTTGCTCTACTGGCTCTATAGTTGAGGCCGATTCTTGAAGGACAGCCTGGGTCGTGGTGCTAGTGGCCCTTTCTATATTAGCCCCTTGTTGCAACACCTCTTCTTCCATTGGTTTCGGTGTCAAGGCTGGTTCTTGTGGAGCAGCATCGACTATCCTCCCTAGTTCATGCTCCTGATTGTGTTCCCACTCTTCAAGTTCCATTTCCATTTCCTCAGGTTCTTCTTGATCTATGTATTCATTCTCTGCTCTGGCTCCTTCCTCCATCGCTTCCTACTCTTCCTCTCTAACAACTCTAGCAGCCATTATTTCTTCCTCTATAGAATCCCGGAATGTTTCCCATGGGATTTGAAATCAACCAATTGCATGCATGACTAGCAGTCGGACCAAGCCATGGTTGGTAATGACTGCTGCCACTTGTTGCGAACGCTGAGCAGAGTGCGCCATCAGTTGGAGACTTCTTAATAGAAAGAAAGACATATTCACTGAGAAGGCTTCCGCCTATGGGAACCAGAGGTGAGCCAATATTCTAAAATGGTATTTAAACATGGTGGTATACCTCCCCTCGCAGGTTATGTATCTCATTACAAAACCTGCTACCTCACTCCATGGGTGTGGTAATGAGTTTCAGTCATACCCCCAGCCCTTCTAAACAACATTTTCTCTATCCTATAAGAATGCTTCAGGGAACTCCGAAAGGGTTGTTCTTCATCAAAACCATTTATGCTCCTACTGGGGTAGCCCACTGACCACTGCAATGGTTTCTTCTGTAACAGGGATTTCTATCCCCCAAACCTGAGAGCTCTCTTCTTCTAAATTGAGTGTGAATTCAACCACAATTGCCTTGTTAAATCCTTGAAACCTATCAAAATAAATGTTCCACCCTGCATTTTCGAAGACTTGCCATACCTCCGAATTGTTTCTGACCATTTTCGTGCCCTCCGGCTCATAGCACATAGCCAGCGTACCCATCACTGTAATAACTGGATCAACACGATGGGTACAGTCAGCTGGTAGGGGGAGAGTAATAGCAACCCAACTGGTGATGACAATATTATTAGCATGGTGGTCACGAGGTGAAAGGATGATAATACTGGTACGCCTCGAAAAACACAGCAATTAATGGCAGGGTGTGGCAGTATAGGTGAATGATTATGGAAATTGAATACGGTGTACTGGGGAAATGACCGATAAAGTTATTGGCGTATGATTTCAAATTCCAATGCATGGGAATCATGATTACAAATTCACACAATTTTTTGGTTTATGTTTTCATTGGATTTGGTAATGATGTGATATGATTACAATTTTAAGTACGTCGTCGTCTCTTTATGACGGGACCCCCCAAACTTAAATGCAGTCGTCTGTGGCACGTACTAGTCTCTTTTTGGAATATTTTAATTAAATCTGTAAGAGTTAATGAAGGTGTACCTGGTGACCTACCTGGCGGTGGAGTAGCAGCAAAGATAACATGCAGAGTAATGGCAATAGCGCAGTAATCGCGTCGACGGAGTAACAGAACCAGTGGAGTAACAGCACGACAGAGTAACAGCACTGGCGGAGTAACAGCACTAGCGGAGTAACAGCACTGGCGGAGTAACAGCAACGGTGGAGTAACAGCACCGGCGGAGTAACAACACTGATAGAGTAACAAAAATAGTGGAGTAACATCACCGACGGAGTAATAGAAACCAGTGGAGTAACAACAACAGTGGAGTAATAGAAACTAGTGGAGTAATAGCACCAGCGGAGTAACAGCAACTAGTGGAGTAACAACAACAGTGGAGTAACAGCACCAGCGGAGTAACAGAAACAATGGAGTAACAACAGCAGTGGAGTAACATGACCAATGGATTAACAGCAACAGTGGAATAACAGCACTGGCAGAGTAACAACAACAGTGGAGTAACAGCATCGGCGGAGTAACAACAACGACTATTACTTGAAAAAATTCTCCATTTCTCCTTGTCATAATTCAATTCTTATTCCTACAAAAAGACAAACAAGTAAGTAGTAA
>APFE031305024.1:19598-37139 GCA_000404065.3 Pinus taeda | reverse complement strand
AAGGTTTACTTGGTTTAGGATTAATCTTTAACGTTACAATATGTTTGCCTTCCCCTTTTTCTAATTAAACCACCTAATCTACCTAGCATTTTTCCAACATGGGGAGGGTAGAATTTTTAAGGTACTCTATTTATTTCTTCCTATGATCCTCCTTATTCCAAGTTTTATTTTTAATTTAATTTCCTTGGTTTCCAATCATCATTTTCCCTTGATGTAACTTTACCTAGATTTCATTCCTTACTTATATTTATTTATTATTATTTATTTTTAATGATTCCAAGGGTGCCAAGTTGGTCGTGCCCTTCAATAATTTCCCCTGAAATTCCAAGGGTGCCACGTTTGGTTGTGCCCTTCAAGAACTTCCATAGAAGTTCCAAGGGTGCCACACCTTAACAGTTTAATCGTGATGCCAAGGGTGCCAAATTGGTCGTGCCCTTCAAGAATTTCCCTGAAATTCCAAGGGTGCCACACCACTTTCCCTTCAAGCATCTAGTGACTACGAGGGGAAAATATCGTGCAACGTCATAGACCACTAACGTCTCTTATGTTGCGTGCTATAGTGAGACTAATGGTGTCGGGGATCAAGGAATCCGCCTTGATGCACGCCCCCCAGTAGGTTCCTCATGAGCGACCCAACTTTGGGACCTGCCCTCATGGCATCGTGATCTTCAAGGCGAAGGTGTTTCAACCCTTCTAGCCCAAGTCACGGCGGGAGTGATAGTGGGTGAGATCAGGGACTCTTTCCCACCCCTCCCACGTAGTTCCATCCACCTGTACAACCCCATCACCCATATGTGAGTCATTCGGTCAAGCAACAAATCTGTGCCTGCCACCATTAACATATCATCAGCATATAGTTAAACATATATGGCAGCTTTCAAGATCGATTTAGACTTTAAAAGATAAACAATATAAATTTTCATCAAACCAGGTGTCATCGGCATGTCATATGCGAGCACCTCTGATTGTTTCCTGCCATACTCAAAAGTCATTAGCAACAAGGTTTCTCACTATTAGTCATTATCACAATAGCATCATTAACGATTCCTGGTGATTCACATCATTGTCCATTATAAGCCTGAACTAACGGAAGTAGGTAACAGAGGGTACACATCCCTCATGGCTATCATCATTTATCATAAATGGAAACATACATGTTCATTAAGCCATCAACATCGTAACATCATAGAAATATACCTATCTATCAAATTTATCATCATTATACTTTTAGTCGAGCGCATACATATTCTTTACTACCCTCATCATAAATTCAGATACTAAACTTAACTATTTAAATGATGCAATCATCAGAATACTGTTAGATAAGATATATAACCATTCATGCTATCTTAATATCAATGGAAAGCAAAACATCATAACAATGAATATCTCAATCCTTGATAATAGTGTCATGAGTCTAGATCCTCAACCTGAGGTCCTCAAAGAATAAAGTATAAGCCCTAAGGCTATATCAAGGTTAATTTAATATCAGATTTTGTCAATTAGAGCGGGGCACTACAAATCTAAGCTCAGAGCCTGGAGCAGGGTGTCAAAAGACTCCTCCCTCCCTAGGGAAAGAGATTGGTCGTACTAAAACAACAACAAAAAAAAACAATAAAAGCTCAAAATAAATGAAATACCTGTGCTCAGGACCTGGAGTAGAGTGAGAAAGCTCGTTCTCTCCCCAGGACGAGAGATTGACCCTCTGGTTAACATAGATCGTGTCTTGCACCTAGTTAGCCTCCTCAGAAACGGTGCCAAAATGTTGGTGTCTAGGTATGAAAAAATTATCCACTCCTTTTCCTACATTAATGTATCAATTTGGGTGTGTATTCTTTTCAAGGCAACATGCAAGGTATATGCAGGGGAAAGGTTACGATCTGCGCTCAACCAAGGGTTCGTGATTGGCAATCAAAACATTGTTGAAACAAAAGTAAAACTCAACTACAGAATGTAAAAAGGTATTCATAGTTATCTAAGAGATCTGTAACAGCAACAAGAAATAAACACGACAATATAAAATACACACAACATAAGGAAACACGCAGCACCTGATCAGAAGAGTGGGCCCAGCTCTCTGATCAGGGATGCATTACTCACAGTGAGCGATAGATGAGCAAAAAGGTTTATATCTTATTAATCTGAATAATGTTGTTACAATACCATACAAGGGTCCCCTTGATACAGGAATGACACATCTTTTATACTATACAAAGGAGAATAATTCTCCCCAAAACCTGGCAATTATATGCCCAAAGATATACATCACTTGTATCGCAGCACTAGCAACGAGAGAGCAAAAACAGGAATGGTCAAAAACAGGTTGAGAGTAGCTACAATCAGTTATGCTACTTCGTCGTGGTCGATCAACTGCTATGAATTGTGGAACTGCTGCAATATGTTGCACGTTCAATACTTGTGCTCCATAATCTGCGGCCATCACAAGTTTTAGTGGTTTTCGTAGGTAGAAACCTTCATGACTTTACTTCATTAATTAAATATCCCAAGAGACGATAAAGGGGAATTACCTCATAATGTTACACAGTAAATATATGTGAATGGATGAAAAAAGGGTGAAAAGAGGAGTGGGAATGCAGGGAAAAGATAGGCCAATTTGGTGCCCAACACTTGTGTTGTCAAACATTATTAGAATGGGATCAGACATCTCTACCTGTATATCTTTTAAGGTTCGCTTCATCCATAGAATCTATGTATAGCAGGTAGCAACAACAATATACTTTACTTTAGCAATCGATGGAGGGATAGAGCCTTGTTTCTTGCTGACCACGAAAGCAAGCATTTATCCAGGAAGAAATTTGCACCAAAAGTAATCTTCCTATCATCAAGTCTTCCATCCTAATCTACATCCGTTTAGGCCTTTAATTTGAAATATTTGATCTTATCATACCACAGTCCATATTCCAATGTACCTTGAAGATATTTGAAAATCCGCTTAACAAAAACAACATGAATCTCTCGTGGAAAGGCGTAAAATATGGCCACAATCCCCACTGTTTGCATGATGTATAGCCTTCAAGTTGACAGGTACAGTAAGCTTTCAATCATTGACCTGTATTCAGTCTAATTTACCGACGATGTTTCATCTTCTTTTCAATCTTCCATTCCAAATTTCTTCAGGGTTTCCTTGATATATTTGGATTTGGATATAAACAGTCCTTGTGGAGATTGAGTAATTTGCAGACCCAGGAAGAAGGATAGTTCTATGATCTGTTAGAAATGCTGAGAGGGTGGGTGAATCAGTATTTACTTTTATGAAAATTTTTACCAGTTATATCACTTATATGTAGAACACAAAGTGAACAATAAGAATAAATGATTTTATTAATTTCTTCTTTACAATAAATCAAGTACAATATATATAGGGCTCCAACCCTAAATGAAGACACAGATCTTCAATCTCTCAGGCTCCAACCTATATTTTCCAAACACCAACTTGGACTTCCAAGGCTTATACCTTGTCAACTTTGAGGCACCAACCTCAAGGGCTCCAACCCTATATCTGGTTTAGGCTCCAACCTGGTTTCTTGAAGACTTTGATCCTCAAGGGTTCCAACCCTATCCTACAACGCACCAACCTTGTCTTTTCGAGGCTCTTACCTCTTGGGCTCCAACCCTTAGCTTTACTTCGTCAAGATATATTTGGTTATACTTCCCAACTCCTAATATCTTCTTCAACAAACCCTATCAATCTCTTCAACAATGCCTTCTCTAAATCACTTCATCAATGATAACCTTGTCTTCTCAAAAGGTGTCACCACTTCTCTTCATGTTACCCAAACAAAACTTCTTTAAGGTCACTTCATGATGGCTTCAATGTATCATGGTCTTCAATGATCTCCACAAATATTCAATATGATACTTCACAAGGTTCTTCAACTTTGACCTATTATGTTCTCAAGAGAAGACTTCAATAAGCTCTATTTTTCCAATCCCAATAAATCAACACTTCGACCGTGACAACTATGACAAATTTGACTATAACAGCTTCAGTCATGGCAACTACAGCAACTTCAACGACAACAACTATAGCAAATTAAACCACAGAAACTTCGTCCATATTAGCCATGATAGCTTCGACCATGATAGCTTTAGCCATGACAACTACAGCAGTTTCAACTACGGAATTTGTGACTACGACAACTAAGGAAACTTCGACCATGGCAACTACAGCATCTTTGACCACGAAAACTACGTCAACTTAGACCATGGAAACTATGGAAAGTTTGACCATGAAAACTATGACAACTTCTCTGCTCCTAGCTCGAACTTGTGGGAGACTATTTAACCCAAGAACAATTCCACAAACTTGTCTTCCTTGCTTTTCTAGGCTGTGGTTTCTTCTCTACCTCTTGTCTTGTCTCTACCGAAAAATCTGAGCTTTAATGGACGAGTTTAGGTTTATATTTATAGTATTTTTTCCATTTTCTAAAGGGATACATCTCTTTGCCAAGCGTTATGAGCCTACTCAAGTCAGCTTGGAAAGTTTGAAAATTTTTGACATATGTTGATTTCAAAATTTGATTTCTTTTCAACGATAAGGAATTAGGAGGCAAGTGAGTACTCATTGGAAATCTTATGACCTCATCAATAAGTTTATATAGTATTCCCTTCAATATATGACCTCTAATTATGGAAATTTAATTTTTCTTTCATCATATGCATATTTTTCCATAACAACCCTATTAAAGAATTTCTTTTACGAAATTAGAGAATCAAGTGGATTATAATTATTTCACTATTTTGACATGCTAATGCATGTGATCTTCATGCATTAGGATTTCATATAAGGACTAGGGTTTCTTCGACATATTCATACATCTAGGGTTACTATATTAGGGATTCATCGCATGGAAATTATGAGCATCATTCAACAAGGCTAGGGTACCTTTTCAATATGTCTTCATGGGCATCTTAAACAAGGTAACTTCTTTCTTAGGGCATCTCCAACAAATCTTGGGAAATGCATATAAGGGAAAGGTATTGGCTTGCCATCATTAATGACCGACGTGGCTAGCTTCAACAATGAAAACATGATATCATAATGACATCATTGCTAGCACTTCGTTATGGCAAGTGCATCTATAATTTCATTAATATACACATGCACATAGTGTCTATTCAAGTAGTTATGGTTTAGATCTCGTATGTTTTGCATAATATCTAGGGTTTATTTCAACAATTCAACTTTGATTCCATCAATAAAAACTTTATTCAACAATCTCCCCATTTTTCCTTCATGGAAATACTCTCCCCCTTTCAATATTCTCTCCCCCTTTGACATCAATGGAAAATGGGGTGCCCAAGTAATCCCCCTATCATGTTTCTCCATCATATTTTCTTCATCAATGATATTACTCCATGATATATATGTTTCTCCTCCTATCATGGTTCTCCTTCTTGTTATGTTTCTCCTTGCAAATCCCTTTTTAATTATGCCTTTCTTTATTGGACTTGCTACCCCTAAGACTTTTCATGCTTTCATGGAAATGGAGGAGGTAGATGATGTTTACATTTATTCATGGGATCAACCAACTCCCCCTTCCTGCATAAACTCCTTTAGCTCTTATTTTTTCTCAAGATAAGAAAGATTATTGCCTTGTGATCAATTGGAAGACATCTTCAACAATGGATGTGTAGTGAAGACACAATATCACGATTTTATTCAATGGAATCACTCTCGAGAGATGATCTATCAAGAGATGATTATCTATGTGTGGCTCATCAAGGGTTTCATTAGGCTCTTCACGGATAGCTTCCGCAGGAAAAGTCAAGAATCACAAGCTCCCCCTATTAGTATGCTTTTTGGTAGAATTTTATCATCAAGACTTGGAATATCATATCTACCAAAGATGTATTCATTAGATCAACAACATGATTTGATGCCTTGAGTGTTCAAGATGCTTTCAGATCCAATTTGCTTCCTTCTCCATACTTGTGTAACTTTCTTCTTTGGCTTGGTTGTCATAGTTCTAGCTTGTATAGGGACCTAAGTCAAGTTACAATCACATGCCATATGTCCAATTTTATGGCAATTGAAGCACTCCATATTGTTTATGAATGAGTAATCGTGACTTCTTGAAAATTTTCTTCTAGGAGATTGATGGCGACCATTATATTTGTCTTTGTGATATGCCCTACAATATTTTTCCATGTGCGCAAAGTTTGTACAAGAATAGCAATAACCAAGAAATATACTTTGGTACCTGGGAGATGAATATTTCCTTGATGTACTTCTGAAGTATTTTTTCCTTGGGATTTTTTAATGATATTCATTTCCTTTTGTATTCTCGACACGATTTACAAGTCTCCTTGGAGTAGGATTTCTTCCATTATTATCTTGACTTTTCTTCTTGCCTTTTCTGGAATTGGGATCATCAACATTTCTTCCAGGCTTCCTCACATCCTTGTTGTTTGAACCATTAGGGTTTGCATCATTCTTTCTTGAGGATTATCTTGCATATCCAGGACCTGATATATCAAGGGGAGACATTTGATGACTTAGGATGTCATCTAGGGTTTGAGAACTTTTCATGTTCATATTCAGCAATTTAACTTCCTTTTTAAGAAAGACGATTTCTTCCTTCATTTTCTTGCATTTTTCATCCCTCTTTGATAGAATAATCTCCATTTCTTCCTTCATTTTGGTTGCTTCACATGATTGGGCCTTAACAGAAGTCATTTCTGATCTTAACTTGGTGATTTCATCATCCTTTTCTTCTAGTTGGCATATCATGGTGTTTCTCTCATTTTCTGCTTCATCAACTTATCCTTCTATGAATGCCAAAGCTTCCATCATATTTTAAGCTCCTTGTGCTTGTTTCCTTACTTCTTCTAGTTTAGATCTAAGGGAGGAGACTTCTTCCTTGTATTGACCAATCTCTGCTTCAAGTTTGTTTAAGCTATTGAGTCTTTGTTCAAGGTGGCTTGACAAAGTTTCTTCCCTTTTCTTTGCCTTATCTAATTGATTTGTCATGGATATGACTTCTTCATGATGTTTTCTTTTGTTTTGATGAAATTCCTCCTTATGCTTGATGAGCTCCTCATCTCTTTCTAGTACTTGAAGCTTGAAAAGTTCATCTTCCTTCCTGGTCTTATGTTGGTCACCATCTTGCACTTTCTTCTTAAGTTCATCATTTTCCTTTTTCAAACTATCAATCTCTTCCATGGAAGCTATAAGTTTAGTGAGGATATCTTCTTCAAAGTCTTTTTTTCTTTCTTGTTCTTCTAGGTCTTCTTTGGCCTTGATGCCATCATTCTTATTTTCGGCTTCCTTGATGGGTTATGGATTTCCTTCTTGCTTTCCATTGTCTTCTTGACTAGTGGGCATGGTCAATGCTCCTTTTGAGTGAACGTTATGAAGTTTGTCCCATATACCCTTTGTTGATGAACATTTTTCCAATTTGGCCTTTATAGAATCTAGTAGCCCATTCAAGATTTCCTTCATCTCATTTTGCATTGTACTCCTTGGATTATTCATTCATCATGCTATCAGTAATCATTGATTCCCATACTTCAACACCTTGAGCCATTAAGAAATTTCTCATTCTTACCTTCCATACATCAAAGTTTCCATTGAACAATGGAACCTTCCCAATTTTATTGTCTTCGGTTTTCACGATTGAGGAACAGACATCGTTAGGAGGATTGGAGGATTTCTTCCTTGGCTTTGTCATCTTTGTTCTAAGGATCAACCTTCAAGTTGTTAGACTTTTGAGAAGGTGTTGGCTTTGATTCCAATTGTTAGAACACAAAATGAACAATAAGAATAAATGATTTAATTAATTTCTTCTTTACAATAAACCAAGTACAATATAATGTAGGGCTCCAACCCTAGATGAAGACATCAATCTTCAATCTCCCAAGCTCCAACCTATATTTTCCAAGCACCAACTTAGACTTCCACGACTCCTACCTTATCAATTTTGAGGCACCAACCTCAAGGGCTCCAACTCTATATTTGGTTCAAGCTCCGACCTGGTTTCTTGAGGACTTCGATCCTCTAGGGCTCCAACCCTATCCTTCAAGGCACCAACCTTGTGTTTTTGAGGCTCCAACCCTTACCTTTACTTCATCAATATATATTTGGTTATACTTCCTCGATCCCAATATCTTCTTCATTAAGCCCTATCAATCTCTTCAACAATGCCTTCTCCTTCTCCAAATCACTTCATCAACGAAAAACTTGTCTTCTCAGAAGGTGTCACCACTGCACTTCATGTTACCCAAAAAACACTTCTTCAAGGTCACCTCATGATGGCTTCAATGCATCATGGTCTTCAATGATCTCCACAATCTTCAATATGTTGCTTCACAAATTTCTCCAGCTATGCCCTATTCTGTTCTCAAGAGAAGACTTCAATAGGCTTTATTTTTCCAATCCCAATAAATCAACACTTCGACCACGACAACTTCAACCATGGCAACTATGGAAGCTTTGACCACAATAACTATAGCATCTTCAACCATGAAAACTATGAAAACTTTGACCATGGTAGCCACGATAGCTTCGGCCATGGAAACCACGAAAATTCGACCATAGTAGCTTTAGCCACAACAACTACGACAGCTTCAACTACGACAGTTTCGACCACGACAACTACGACAGCTTCAACCATGGAAACTATGGCAACTTCGACCATGGAAGCTAAATAAACTTTGACCATGGAAACTATGACAACTTCTCTACTCCTAGCTCGAACCTGTGGGAGACTATTTAACCCAAGAACAATTCCACAAACTTTTCTTCCTTGCTTGTCTAGGCTATGGTTGCTTCTCTACCTATTGTCTTGTCTCCACCAAAAAATATTAGATTGAATGGAAGAATTTAGGTTTATATTTATAGTGGATTTTCCATATTCTAAAGGGACACATCTCTTTGCCAAGGGTTATGAGCCTACTTAAGTCGCCTTGGACATTTTGACAATTTTTGACATATGTTGATTTCAAAAATTGATTTCTCTTCAATGATAAGGAATTAGGAGGCAAGCGAGTACTCATTGGAAATCTTATGACCTCATCTATAATATTATATAGTATTCCCTTCAATATATGACCTCTAATGATGGAAATTTGCTTTTTCTTTCATCATATGCATATTTTTTCATAACAATCCTATTAAAGAATTTCTTTTATGGAATTAGAGCATCAAGTGGATTAGAACTTTTTCATTATTTTGACATGCTAGTGCATAAGATCTTCATGCATTAGCATTGCATAGAAGGACTAGGGTTTCTTCAACATATTCATAAATCTAGTGTTACTATATTAGGGCTTCATCACATGGGAATTATGAGCATCATTAAACAAGGCTAGGGTTCCTTTTCAATATGTCTTCATGGGCATCTTGAACAAGGTAACTTCTTTATTAGGGCGTCTCCAAAAAATCTTGGGAAATGCATATAAGGGAAGTTATTGGCTATCCATCATTAATGACCAACATGGCTAGCTTCAACAATGCAAACATGATATCATAACGACATCATTGCTAGCACTTCATTATGGCAAGTCCATCTAGAATTTCATTGGTATACACATGCACCTAGGGTCTAGTAAAGTAGTTAGGGTTTAGGTCTCCTAGGTTTTGCACAATATCTAGGGTTTGTTTCAACAATTCAACTATGATGCAATCAATGAAAAATTTATTCGATCATGGGCATTTCAAACTCTGTTTGCATAAATTTTGCAAATTGATGCCCCAAATGTTCCATATCGCTACCAAATATTGTATCATCCACATACACAAATACTATCAGTAAATGATCGCCTTCAGATTTTACATATAGGTTACTGTAAATTGTGCCTTTCTTAAACTCTTGTAGCTGAAGGTACTTATCCAGTCTTTTGTACCAAGCTTTGGGGGCTTGTTTTAATCCATATAGGGCATTCTTTAGTTTGCATATGAGCCCTTCATTGGAGGTAAGTAAAAATCCTTCTAACTGTTGAATGTAAACTTCTTCTTCTAAATAACCATTGAGAAATGTTGACTTCACATCCATCTGATATACATTGATATTCTTATGGATGGGAAGAGCAAGAAAGATCCTTATCGCTTTCAGTCGAGCTATTGGTGCAAAGGTTTCTTCGAAATATACCCCTTCTATTTGGGTATACCCTTTGTACAACAATCAAGCATTGTTCTTTATTACTTGACTCTGTTCATTCAATTTGTTCTTGAAAACCCATTTGGTTCCAATAACATGTGTAGAGTCCAAAGATTGTCTTACCTTGACATCCCTTTTTGCCTATATTTCCTCTCTTTTTCCTATACTTATCACCTAAATAATGCAATAGACACAAGGTTTTGTTAAAGGTAATCAATTACATGTATTCTTATTCATGTTTGTCTATAAATCCTATTGTTTTGTTAAAGAATGCATTCAGCTACGGAATTTGTCTGTTTCTGCAGCTAATCCAAATTTCTGCAACTGCCTCCATTTTTCACGAGGTTCAGAAACTCCAGCTCAGTGAAGAAAGATATAGATGGATAAGGAATGGTCCCCTCATGGACTCCTTCCTATTCCCTCGAACCAATTCATCATTATTGTCACAGGATATCACGGTCAACCATCAAATTCAGCTACAAGATTGTCGCCAAGACAGAACCCAAGTTTCTACGAAATCTCATCAATTTGCTTTCTGAATAGCAAATCAATTATTTAGCGATATAGTTTGATCGAAATAAATATATTTAGGCTTGAAATGATCATACTGTTATCTCAAAGACTTATTATAAAAACTATGGTCACACCGTGTTTTGGGTGTGCGCTAGATGATGTAATTTTTTAGAACAATTTGTTAAGTTTCGTTTTGTAAGTAATAGCCTTGGTTTTATGTCTGTATATGTTGCGTTGATTGGAGATTGTTGACTGATTCGTGGAGGGCCCCTATGACCAGTAACAGGTCTTTAACCGATTGCAATTAGATTTCTTTCATTACTTTAATAATTTGTTTTGTGTGAAGAAATGCAGTATGATGGGTTCGCCAGTGAATCGTTATATGCATAAGGAAATTCCTTTTCTTTATACCTAGTTTAACTCTGCTATTTGATTTGATTTGTATCTGCTACAATGTGGCTATTTCATTTGTTTTTTATCTGGTGTAGTCCAACTGTTTTTACTTCATAACATAGTTGTTGCTCAGAATGTCTTGTTTGGATGAAATTGAATAAGTAAAAGAGTGAGAGTCTTCTCCTTAGAAATTGAATTCAGACAATATTCCTTTACATTTTGAAAGAATAAATTTATCTTGCACTTAGTAAATTAGAGTTGCAGCGTAAAATTTCAAGATAAAAATCCAAAACAGTCTAACACAAGTAAAGTTTAGAATCACTCTCATATCATCCATAAACTGATTCAATAGAGAATAACTCCTAAGAAACTAGATGATAACTTTAGGGATTAAGCCACTAATAATTAACGACACCATCTTCACACTAATGTTAAAGTTTAAATCCTAACAAGAACATAACAACATAAGAAATAACTTCTAGCACATATAGTGCACCTGTACTTCATCAGTATACCTGCCTTGGTTGATAATTTATGATTGACAATTTAAAAACACTAAATTGACCAAACATTTTGGCGTCGTTACCGTGGAAGTACAAATAGAAGTTAAGAAAAAAACGTTAATTAAAAACATGATATGCGTAGGGATAGAGACTCTAGAGGTATATTTGTAGGGTGAGGAAGAAGTTTAATTCCCAAAATCCACTCACTTCACCACGATTTCGAGAATCCACACCACCTACTCAAACTTGAATTCCATTTAGAAGTCGACAAAGACTTCCTGAAATTTCAATATCAAAAATCCAATCTATAACTTCACCCACATCCTCTACTGAAGCTGTAATTGAAGAAAATCCTACATCCCCAATTACAAGAGTAATTTTTCTATCCTCCACTGGTGAAAAAAATATTGGAGAAAAATTATAAGTTCCTAGAAAAGAAGAGGAACATGAAACCTATTTTGAACAACCATTGATAGAGGAACCAGAAAGATTAGAAGAACACTATATTAGTTCTGAAGAATCTATCATGGCTGAAGAATGGGAAGAAGAGGTACATAATTTCCATGGCGAGGAAAATAGGATTGGAGGAGGTAGGGGTAGAGGTAGAGGTGGAGATAGGAATAGAGGAGGGGGTAGAGGCAGAGGAAACCAAGATCCTGGATTTTCTATTATTGATGAAGATGCAACCCTCACAATGAAAAATATATCACCCTCAATTCGTCCTAATTTCCACGGAAAATAGAAACGAAGACCCAAAGACATTTCTCTTCGAATTTGAAGTATTATGCAAATCATATGACTATCTGCATGATGCTCAAAAATTAAAATTGTTCCCCACTGCATTAAAAGTCTTAGCATTAAAATGGTTCATGTGTCTAGGATTGCATTTTATACCATGGGGACAAATGAAAGATGTTTTCATAGGAAAATATAGAGATTATTATATGCCTAGTAACCTGAAAGATTAAGTCTTTAAAATGACACAAAAAGAAAATGAAAATCTTGAAGATTTAGTAGAAAGGTTTGTCTACAATATTAAAAGAGCAAAAAATGGTCATTTGGATGAGGAAACCTTAAAATCCCTCTTGCTAGAAGCTATTAAAGATGAGTGGATCAATCTCCTTAACCTAACTGGGAAGGGATATATTTCCCAACTACCATTTGCAGATATTTGTGATTTATGTGTACATATATCAAGGGGTAAAACACGAGTTGGAAGGAATCCTAGAGACCCTCTCCTATCAAGGATTAATAAATCTGCAGCTGGGACAGTCAGCAGGGAAAAATAGGAAATTTTCTTGATACCCTCAAACAAGAGATTTTAGGGATCCTAAGTGAGCAGATAGACACCCTTAAAATACAAAACAAGCAAAATTCTAAAAATGTTGCATTATCTATCTTCTGTCCTAAATGTTGAAAGAAACACGCTCTAAGAGAATGTCCCTTAGATTCAAAAGCCATAGAAACTTGTGTCATATGCGCAGATAACCATGATACGAAGGAATATCCTTCCTTACTAGGTCTCAAGGTTATATTTAATGATGAAGGAATATCAGAACCAGTAGACCCTCTTTACTTTATAGCCAAGATACCATGGCAAAACCCCCAACCAAATCAATCACAAGGGTTCATACCACAACAATTTTCTCAATCTTCACAAAATAATTGGAATCTAGCCTAGCAGCCTTAGGCTTAGCCATAGTCACAACCTTGGAATCAAGGATGGAAAAATCCTTATGGAGACTATGTTCAATACCAACAATACTCGCCATCCTATATTTCACCACAATTTCTACCACCATATAATCAAATTCCCCAAGCTAACCAATTACCACAAATTCTAGTTCAGAATCAAAACCCAGAGCTCTCCCTACCATTTCCACAAAAACCAAATCAATTACCCGCTCAACCACTTCCGAATCCTAACAACAAAATACCACAACAACTTGTGTACAACATGGAGGAGCAGAATCCTCAAACTTATGTAATAACTCCACTAGACCTAAATAATGTCCTATTAAGGTCTAGGAGAGTGTTACCAAGAAAACCCCCTATTGTCATTCAAGAAACAAGATCTGGTCTTTAAAAACACAAAAACCAATCAGAAGAAGGGGAGACCTCTCTCCCTCAAAAAGAGAATAAATAGACAGAAGATATTCCAATAAACACTCCCATCATAGAATAAACCTTAGTATCAATTACACCACCTTTCCCTGAACGGTTGAAAATTGATGAAGAAGTAGAAAAACAAATTATCTTGCCTGATTACAATAAGATGGATGAATTGAGAAATGTCTATATTAAGATTCCTTTATTACAATCCATAAAATAAATACCAATTTTTGTGAAAAAAATTAAGGAACTAAATACACAAAGATCAAGGAGAAAAGGAAAAGACATAAAAAAGAATTCAGTTAGTTGGAAAAATTGCAAACATTATGATGGGGAAAATGAAAATTCAAAAATATTTATATCCAAGAAGCCCCATTGTAAAAATTCACATTAATGGAACTGAAATATTGAACACACTGATTGATCTAGGAGCAATGATAAAAATAATGAGTGATAAAGTTATGGACACACTTAGGCTTCCTAACCTTCAATACACGCCAAAATTATTGCAATTAGAAGATAGGTCTGTGATTAAACCTAATGGTGTGTTGGAAGATGTTTGTGTATCGTTAGATTATTGGGAACATCTTGTTGATTTCATGGTGTTAACACCCAAGAATAATTTAGGAGGACATCCATTAATTCTAGGAAGACCTTGGTTAGCTACAGTTGATGCTTTCATCGGTTGTAGATCAAGTGACATGTTTATCTCAGATGGAAATTCTACAAAGAAATTTACATTATACCCTCCTGCAAGGACAACAATAGATACAGAAATTGAAGAATGGATAGAGGATGAAGAAGATATACAACCTATTTTTACTACTGAACAAATAAGAGAGGAAGACCAAATTCTAAATCTACTAGAAAATAATGAATCTTCCTCACATTATGATCGTAGTCGCAATGAAATCTCTCATCCAAACATGTATCATTTCTCTCCATGGAAAAGTTTTGGAATTCCTCGATAGAAATATTTCCAAGGAAAACCTTGAATGTTAATAAAAACCAAGAAGAACTACAAAAGAATCAATTGATAGAAATTTTACTAAAACATTCTTCTACTTTTGCATCGGAATACACTGACATGAGAGGGATTGATCCTAAAGCTTGCATACATCATATTTACTTTGAACAGAATGCAAGACTGGTTGGACAGCCTCAACAGAGAATGAACCCAAATTTAAAAGAAATTGTTAAGGAGTTGTAAAAATTGTTAAATGTAAATTTCATCTATTCGATATCCGACAGTCAGTGGGTTTCACCCCTAGTAATCGTTCCTAATAAAAAAGGAAAATGTAGAGTATGCATCGATTACAGGGAACTAAATAAAGAAACATCAAAAGACCACTTTCCACTACCTTTTATAGATCAGGTCTTAGAAACATTAGTAGGAAAAAAATATTTATCCTTCTTGGATGGGTTCAATGGATATAACCAGATTCAGGTAGCCCCTGAAGATCAAGATAAAACTACATTCACTTGTCCATTGGGAACTTACGCTTACCGAGTACTTCCCTTTGGATTATGCAATGCTCCAACAACATTCCAAAGAGAAGTCCTCGGAATTTTCTCTAATCTTATTCATGATTGTGTGGAAGTGTACATGGATGATTTCACAGTTTATGGAGATTCTTTCAATGAAGCACTGGAGAATTTGGAAAAAGTATTAATAAGTGTAAAGAAACAAATCTCTCGTGAAGCCATGAAAAATGTTTCATAATGTTTAACGAAGGAATTGTTTTGGGTCATCATATTTCAGGAGATGGAATTAAAGTAGACTCATCTAAAGTTGAAGTCATTTATAAGTTATCAGTGCCAAGTTGTCGAAAAGATGTTATATTTTTTCTCGGTTTCACTATATATTATAGAAGATTCATATAAAACTTTACAAAAATTGCATCCCCACTTTTTAAATTACTCACCAAGGACTGTGAATTCAATTGGGATTCTGAATGTTAGTCTGCCTTTGAAACTTTGAAAAAAAAAAGAATTTGTAAAACACCTATCTTAAAAGGACCTAACTGGAAATTGCCTTTCCATATCTCAATGGATGCTTCAAATTCAGCCTTAGGAGCTATGTTGGGACAGAAAGATCTTACTCCTTATGCAATCTATTATACTAGTAAAAATTTAACTCCTGTAGAGTTAAATTATACTGTAACTAAAAAGAAGTTTTTAGTTGTAGTTCATGCCATTAACAAATTCAGACATTACATAATTGGCTATGAAACTTTTATTCGCACAGACCATTCTACCATTAGATACCTAATGAATAAATCAGTCACTAATGGAAGAATAACCAGATGGCTCTTACTGTTACAATAAATCAACATAACCATTCTAGATAGGTTAGGAAAACAAAACACAATTGTTGATTTTATATCTAGAATACAAAATGATAATAATGATCAACCCATAGAGGATAAATTTCCTGATACATATCTTTTTTCAGTATCTACTAAATCACCTTGGAATGTAGATATTGCTAACTATTCAGCTATAGGAAAAATGCTATTTCATTTATCTCTTAGAGAAAAGAGAAGAATAGTCCACAATAGCACATATTATTCATGGATAAATGAAGAGTTATACAAGACAGGACCAGACCTCATCATCATAATATGTGTTCGAGAGGACGAAATACCAAAAATACTTAAAGCTTGCTACAATGAGCCATGTGGGGGACATTTTTCTGACAGAAGGACTACTTACAAAATCTTTCTTTTAGGATATTATTGGCCTTTCATTTTCAGGGACACCAAAGAATATGTTAAAATATGCAACAATTGTCAGAGAATGGGCAAACCCACTCTTTCAAATGAAATGTCACTGTAACCACAGGTACTCATCGAACCATTTGAGAAGTTGTCACTAGATTTTGTTGGACCAATTGACCTACCTTCAAATAAAAAGAAGTATATTTTGGTATGTACTAATTATGTCACTAAATGGGTAGAAGCTAAAACGCTTCCTTTTGCTACTAAAAACTCTATAATTTCATTTTTTTTTTTAGGATATTTTTACTCGTTTTGGTGTTCCAAGAAAAATTGTAACATATTAAGGAACACAGTTCACATCCATATTAGTGTAGAAGCTTGTGGATCAATAAAAAATCAAACATCAGAAGTCCACTCCATACCATCCACAAGCCAATGGACAAGTTGAGTCCACGAATAAGGTGATTGAATCAATCATTACCAAGACTCTACATCTACACAAAAAGGGTTGGGTGGAAAAGCCTCCAAAAGCTTTACGGACCTATAGAACTACATGGAGAAATACTACAGGACATACTCCCTATGAACTTGTTTATGGGAAGCAAGTCCTACTTCTGATAGAGTTCTAGATCCAGACCTATAAGACTGCAGTCCAATTAGATCTTGACTTATCAGAAGCACAGAAGCAAAGGATGAGACAACTAAATGAGCTAGATGAAATCAGACAAGAATCCCTCCAAAGAACTAGCCTATTTCAACAACAAAGATCTATATGGCATGATAACTACATTAAGGAAATAAAATTTCATCTAGGAGATTGGGCATTACTCTTTGATTCAAAGTTCAAGATTTTTCAAGGGAAATTCCAAACCCACTGGCTTGGACCTTATGAAGTTGAAAGCGTTTTTGACAATGGTGCAATTAGAATCAGGACTATTAATGAAGAGAAAATTCCTCTATTAGTAAATGGACATCGACTCGGACTTTACCAGAAGCCATTGACAAAAGAGGATTTTTTTAATTTAGTAGCCGAAGAACCCACAATAATAACCATTTTTCATCAATGTTTCAAATCCCAACAGGGATCCATCATCAGGACATTCTTGAATGATGATAGTAGAAGAGCTTGAATGAGGGTATTAAATAGTTTTTTAATAGTTTGAAGTGGGAAGATTAAAT
>APFE031305024.1:0-18025 GCA_000404065.3 Pinus taeda | reverse complement strand
TGATGTTAGCAGGTTTATACAGAAAATTTAGAGTGAAAACCAATTTTTGTTGGCACTTCAAATTTTCCTTTCAAAAAGAAAATAAAAAAGTTCCTTTATTAAAGTTTTTTTTCTCAGCTACAATCAACAACTTTCTACAACTTTGACAAATTTTTGTAGCTAAGACAAGTTTTTGCAGCCTAATAATTTTTTTTGAAGCCTACAAGGACACTTGGTGATTTGAATTGAAGGACAACTGACAGAGCAAAGTACTTGCAGGAGATCTCAGAACAACAAACAAGGTTAGCAAAGTGGATCACAAGTATGTGCTACTTTAATTTAGCAATAGGGATTGATATATTGCATATATGACTAAGAAGACATAGTACTGTCGAAAATTAAACGAAATCATTACAACTTAAGGGTGATGGTCGCCTAACAAAACATCATAATCCACCACTTAAAATTCATGTCACGTCCTCATTCTAAATCTGCAGAAGTAATCACTGAATCATCATTTTAAATGCGCCCCAACGGTTCGATTCATTCCTATAACCCTCATTATAATCCACCTGCTCTTACACTTCTCTGAACTTTCATAGCCACTTTGTCCTTCTGCCACTTAGCAAAACCCCACCAACACCATTCCCTTGTCAAGGTAACCAGTCTTAGAGGAAAAGCATCCTCCATAATGGGGATCATTGTTTGAACTAAGCTAGCAGGGAAGAAATTATTGGAGGGATATCCTCAGACCAAGGAGTTGCTGCAAAAGAAACAATGGTTGCGGTTCATTGAAAAATTCAACAATTTTCATAGGGAAGTGACAAAGACATTTGCACACTCACTTGATGGTACTAAAGCTGAAATAAGAGACATTAAGATCACCATAATGGATTTCATGATCGCGGAAGCTACTGAATTACCAAGAAGCAGAGAAAAATGGTTCAATAACAGGGGAATTAATGGAGAAGAATGGAAGGTCTTCCTGAAAAATCCAAATATGGACACAACTGTCTTCAACAAAGGTATTCCCAGCACAGCCCTTAAGAGTAAATGGAGAAATTTATTACTTATATTTCAAACATTTGTCACTTGTGAGGGTTTGTTTGGGTATATGTATTTTTACCATGTTAGGATGATGATTCAATTTCTTGAAGATCACCAAATGAATCTTCCTTATTTTCTCTTACATAGTCTCAAGAAAATGTCCACAGACGTTCAAAAGAGAATTCAATTTATAGAAAATGCCATGTATCATCATGTCTTGATAAATATATTAGTTGAGTTCCATCTTCAGAGTATAGGGGATAACTGGGAAATTTTTCTGGTGAGGAACCATTTTGAAGAAAGATCCCCAGAACAAGCCAGCAACAGTAGGACCCTCAGAGGAAGGAAGAGAACAATATAAGTAATAAAAGAGAAAGAACCCCAAACTCAACCGGAATTATCAGAAGAAGAGCTTCCCATAGTGGATATTTTACAGAAAATGAAAAAGGGAAATCGTAGAAGGAAGAAAGTTAGCAAAAGAGCAAAGGAAATACCACAAACTAGGGCTCTTCCTCAAGAAGAAAAATCAGAAACTAAAAGAAGGAAATTACAGGGATTACAAACCTCAAGACTAAGGAGGAGTACAAGGTTGAGCACATTGCAACAAGTAGTCTCAAAAGCTATAGAATACATTGATCTCGAGGAGAACGATCCAACTGAAAACGAGCCAACTGATAACAAGCCAACTGAAAACCCTAAAAGTTCTCCAAAAGGATCACCAAAATCATCACCGAGAGTGTCACCTTGCAGCTCACCTCTAAGAAGACCAGTGCATAGTCCGGGTGTTTAACATGTTCAACAGGAGATTTATGACTATATAGAGTCATTGGAAAGAAAAGAGACAATGACTAAAGAAACAATTCAATGTCCTAGAGAAGGGAGCAATCAGTTAAATGAACCACAAGAACCTTCAGCCTCAAACATTTTAAAGCAAGAGATTATTGAGTTGAAAACATTGAACAGATATCTTAAGAATTAGAATCAAGCATTGAAGGCACAAAGTGAGATCCAGATTGCAAAAAGTGACAATCTCATCCTTCATTTGAGTTTGTGGTACAAAAAGAACAAAAAACTGAAGAAGGAAAACATGACAATGTAGAGAGAAACTATCAACTTAAAATACAAAATTCTCATGAGAAAACCAAGGATGTCAGTAGTTTCTAGAAAGAAGAAGAAAGTGAATCTTGGAGGTAAAGATCAGAAAGCACAAGTGACTGACAATGATGAAGTGTATGAGGACATACAAAACCTCCAACATGGGGGAATGTAGAGTCCAAAGATTGTCTTACCTTGACATTCCTTTTTGCCTATATTTCCTCTCTTTTTCCTATACTCATCACCTAAATAATGAAATAGACACAAGGTTTTGCTAACGATAAGAAACTACATGTCTTCTTCTTCATGTTTGTCTATATACCCTATTGTTTTGTTAAAGAATGCATTCGGCTATGGAATTGGTCTGTTTCTGTAGTTAATCTAGATTTTTGCAACTTCCTCCATTGTTTGCAAGGTTCAAAAGCTCCAGCTCAGTGAAGAAAGATACAGATGGATAAGGAATGTTCCCCTCATGGATTGCTTCCTATTTCCTTGAACCATTCCATTAAGATGGTCACAGGATATCACGGTCAACCATCAAAGTCAACTACAAGATTTTTGCCGGGACAAAATCCGAGTTTCAACAAAATCTCATCGATTTGCTTTTGGAATAGAAATTTGATTGTTTAGCAATATCATTTGATCGAAATGAAGATATTTAGGCTTGAAATTCTCATACTGTTATGTTGAAGACTTATTATAAAAACTATGGTTGCACTATGTTTTGGGTGTGCACTGGATGATGTAATTTTTTAGAACAGTTTGTTAAGTTTCATTTTGCAAGTAATAGACTTGGTTTTATGTTTGTATACACTGGATTGATTCGAGATTGTTGACTGATTCGTGGAGGGCCCCTACGACCAGTAACAGGTCTTTAGCTGATTGCAATTAGATTTCTTTCATTACTTGAATACTCTGTTTTGTGTGAAGAAATGCAGTATAATGAGTTCACCAGTGAATCGTTATATGCATAAGCGATTTCCTTTGCTCTATACCTAGTTTAACTCTTCTATTTGATTTTCTTTCTACCTGGTACAGTGTGGCTATTTCATTTGATTTTTATCTAGTGTAGTCCAACTGTTTTTACTTCATAGCGTAGTTGCTACTCAGAATGTCTTGTTTGGATGAAATTGAATAAGTAAAAGAGTGAGTGTCTTCTCCTTAGCAATTGAATTTAGACAGTATTCCTTTATAGTTTGATAGAATATATTTCTCTTGCACTTAGTAAATTATAGCTGCAGCATAAAAATTCAAGACAAAAATTCAAAACAATTTAACGCAAGTAAAGTTTAGAATCACTCTCATATCATCCATAAACTGATTCAATAGAGAATAACTTCTAAGAAACTAGCTAATAACTTTAGGGATTAAGCCACTAATATAATTAACAACGCCATCTCCATACTAATCTTAAAGTTTAGATCCTAACAAGAACATAACAACATAAGAAATAACTTATAGCACATATAGTGCACCTATACTTCATCACTATACCTACCCTGGTTGATAATTTATGATTGACAATTTAAAGACATTAAATTGACCAAACAACATTTTTCTCTCTCGGCCTTGGAACAATCTCCTATGTATCATTCTTTTCAATTTGGTTAAGTTATTCACTCATAGCTTTTACCCAAAACTTGTCTTCACTAGCTTGACAAAGGTTCTTGGGTTCTATCTGTGATAACATAGCCACATTTGCATAACTTGTACTACCCACAAGTTTCCTTCTGGTTTGGACACCATGTCTTTGATATCAAAGAATCTGACTCTCAGGATGTTCCTTCTGTACATACCTGGAGGGTGTCTTTAGCTTTGAAGGCATGCCTGCTTCCTCACCTTCACTATCATAATTTTTTTCATTTATATCAGCGGACCTCAAGTCTGAGCTTTCTTCATCATTTGAGTTCATATTACTTTTAGAGGATTCATGTCGTGAACCTACTTCATCTACTATTACGTCGATGAAATCCTCAATATTCCCTTTCCCCTTGTTGTAACACTTATATCCTTTGCTTTGAATAGAGTGTCCGAGCAATATTCCTTCGTCAACGCGTGATTCAAACTTCCAAGGGTTCTTTTCATTCTATTTAATGAAGCACTTGCTCCCAAACACCTTTAGGTGTTTAACTGATGCGGGTCTTCCCTTCCATAAATCATGGGGATTTTTATCACTATTAGGCCTGAGTTGAGTTTTGTTTGAAAGATGTACTATTGCCTGTGTTTCTTCTCCGCGGAAGTTATGAGACGCTCCTGCTTCATCCAACATTGCTCTAGCCATTTCCTAGATTGTTTTGTTCTTCCTCTCGACTACTTGATTTTGCTGAGTTCTAGCCACTGAGTATTGCCTCCTAATTTTGTGTTATTCACAAAATTCCTCAAATTCTCTTGAGGTATACTCTCCCCCTCTGTCTGATCTTAAGAATTTTCTCTTTTAAGTCTTTCTCATTTTCTACTTGAGCTTTAGCCTTATTGAAACGCTTGAATGCTTCCGATTTTTATTTTAAGAGAACAATCCAAGTGGCCATAGTGAAATCATCTATGAGTAACATGAAATACCTCTATCCTTTTGAGGTTTTTTTCTCTAGTTGCACCAAAAATGTCTGTGTGAATGAGCTCCATAGGTCTAGATGAGGAGAACTCTTTCAATTTGAAATGAGTCCTAGTATGATTGCCAAACTAACACGACTTGCAGATTTCGCTTTCAGGCTTTAACATTCTTATTAATCCTCTCACTGCTCCCATATTGCTTATTTTTATCAAACTATCAAAATTCATATTCCAAATCCCTTGTGCCACATATGTGCTTCATTCATTTTTTCTCAAATAGCAGTTGACCCTAGACTTTTCAAACACATATACATTAGTGTGGGTAGTTTTCCATTCTTTATCTTTCGGATCTCATAGTCTTTATGTCGAAAGGTCACATCATAGCCATTGTCACACATCTGGCTAACACTGAGGAGATTGTGCTTGAAACCTCCTACATACAACACATTTTGTGCTTCTGTTTTTTTTATCAAGACTGACTACTCCCTTTCCCTTGATTCTTGTTGGAGCGTTGTTTCCAAAAGTGACATTGCTTCCTCTATCCTTTTCCTTAAGCGACAAAAATTTTCTTTTGTCCCCAGCCATATGTTTGTAGCAACCATTATCCACATACCATTTATTTTCTTTATTATCAACTGATAAGGTGAGTCCACATTGCATGCTCTTTTTAGTCTCTGGTTTCCAACTCCATCTATCTTTTTGGATAGTTGTTTGTCTAACATTTTGGGACTTAGATAGGTATTCAAACTTGCTACTGCACTCACTGGATTTGTGCCCAAAATTATTTCATTTTAAGAATTCTACTTCACTTAGCAAGGGAGTGAAGATATTCCAATTTATGAGAGAAGAGTTTAGAGACTTAAAAATCCAATGCTTATTGTATCTGGGATTTTCATCTCTTTCAATTTTGATCCTTCTACAATCAATTCCTTTACGTCCAAAGATATGACACTTATATAAATGACCATAAAACAAATAATCATGCTTATTGTTAGGAGCATTAATATGAGATTATGCAGGAAAATACCTTGGTCATATGATTGATTGGTTCATTCACCATTGACGATTTCCTCTTTGCCTAACTTCTTTTTTGTCTTCATTAATTCTTTCATGATGCTTCTTCTCATGGATTTGTGATTCTTCAAATCCTGCAGACCTGGAGTTTATCTTCCCAATAGAATATTCTTGTGTCTTAGAGTATCTCAGACTGGTTTTGATTCTTGAGGGTCTTTGACTATTCATGATCTGATCTAGTCTCCTTGTTCCTTCTATAAATTTTTCATTTAGACCCTTCTCAGTCATTGTTTTCTCAAGATCACTTCTCAGAGAGACAACCTCTGCTTCAAGACTCTGATATTTCTCTTCCCATTCTTGAGTCAGGTATTGAAGAACTTCTTCTTTTTGTTTGACATCCTTCAGTGCAACTTTCAAAGATAGAATATCATCTTTCCATATTTGTGAGTTCGTTCCCCTTTTAACTTGAGTAGCTCTTATTTCAATTGCTTGTTCTCCTCTTGTAGACTCTCACAGGTTCCTTGTTTTTCTTTTAGTAGAAGGACTAGACTATCCTTAATATTTATAACTTATTCAAGATTTTATTTTTTATATTCAAACTCCTCATTATTAGATTTATACATACCTTCCTATGAACACTTTAATTGTTCCTTCAGTTGCTTATTTTTCTTCCTTGCTTTCTCTAACTCATCAAGGGCACTGATGAGTTCCACTTCAAGGTCTACTACTCCTTCTTCTTCCTCTTCAGAGTCCATAACTGATTTTTGGAGTCCGTTTCAAAAGCCATAAGAAGATACTTATTTGACTCATTCTCTTACGAGTCTTCACAGTCTAATTCTAGTGTTGAGCTATCCTCTTTGGAGTAGAACCCCTTCTTCTTATAGAGCTTTTTCTTCTAATGTGTCTGAGACTTGTTTCCAAATTTCAGATCCTCTTCCCTTTCAGCCTTTTCTTTATAAGGGAATTTGGAAGAGAAATGTCCAACTCTTCCATAGTAAAAACACTTAAAGGGAAACTTCCCTTTATAGTTTCATGACCCACACTTCATTTTGCTGGCTAGTTGAGCCAGCTCCTAATCAAATTCACAACTAGAGCAGTCTTGGTGTTCTTTGTGCTCCTTTCCCTTTCTGGATACCTTGAACATTGCTTCCTTCAGTTCAAATTTTTATATTCCTACTCTCATCTCATAGGTTGTGAGAGTACCATGTATCTGATCCATCTTTAGATCCTTTAAGTTATCCATTTTCTCAATAGCCGAGATTTTGGCATTAAATCTCATGGGTAGAGATCTTAATATTTTATGAACAATCATCTCATCCTTGACTTCTTCACCAAGTCCTTTAATCATATTAGTCACTTCATCAACTTTGAGGAAGTATTTTACTATGCTTTCATCCTCATTCACTCTTAGGATTTCACACCTCATTCTAAAGGTCTAAAGTTCTACTCGCTTGACTTTGTCATCTCCTTCATGAATCTGGTTAATCTTTACCCACACTTTCTTATAAGATATACAATGCATAAATTTTACAAGTTCTAACGAAATTAGACCAAAGAGAATGGAATTCTTGGCTTTAGCAATTTTTGCATATAATTTTTTACCATATGCATCAATGGGAGGAATATTAGGGACATTGTAGTCTACTAGTACTAAAGTCCAAACATCTACTCCCAGGGACATAAGATATGCTTCCTTTCTCAGTTTTCAAAAAGCATAGTTGGTCCCATCAAAGACTCATATTTTACTTGAGTAAGCCTCTTGAATCCCTTGCCTAGACATAATTCCTTATAGCTCTACCTTCCAGTGTTTAAATTGTTGCTGAAGGAACTTGGCTCTAATACAAAAAGTTGAAATAAGGAATTGCTGGCGGGGGTGAATCAATAGTTAAGAAACTCTTTTATTTTTCTTATTATGCTTTTAGTCCCTTATTATATTCTTTAACTTGTGAGAGAATTCATTCACAATATAGTGAGCCAACAATATTTCAAACAAAAATGTTCAAACAACAATCACACAAGCAGCACACATTTGACACAGTGTTTTTTCACGTGGAAACCCAAAGGGTAAAAAGCCACTAATTTGTTGTTTGTTTATGATGTAAATTAAGCACCCACTTAATTACATATGTTTGGTTGTGAGAACCCACTCATAGGAGGCACCGAACCCCTTTGGTTAGCAAGCACCAACTTGTCAAGAGGCACCAACCTATTCAGTATGCAGGCACCAACCTGCTCTTGCCACTGCTCTACTATTTCATACAATTTTCATTTTGAAAATAGAGGCATATAATCATACAAGTAAAATACCAATAAATGGTTGTCTGGAGATTTAACTTCTTCACTCTACCTTCTATTCTCACTTGCAGTAGATCTCCTCTTACTGCTCACAACAACACTTCCTCTTCTATCTTCCTTCACTGTCAAGGGCTCTTCACTAACTGCTTTTCAGCACTACCCTTGCAATTCTTCACATAGACCTCTCGATGCTCTTGTTGTTCTCTTAGACAGAGTCCTCTCAAGTGTTTCAACCTCTCTATCATGATGTGACTCACTCACAATACAGGACACTCACACATTTTCTCAACTCCCCACACATCTCCATTGTCGGTGATGGTTTTTGTTCCACTAAGGCACTCTACGCAAAGAAGTTTTTTTTTTTTTCCTTTAGCTTCCCAATTGTTCTTAGGCATGGCTCCCCTTGCCTCTCCTGCATCTTCTAGTCATTTCTTGTCACATTAACCAAAATATAGATGGACCTTGCAGTTCTCCATAGTATGAATGTGTAGAGCTCCCATGCTGAGAAATTAATTCTCAGGTGACCTGAACACTTCTCCGAGAATCCCAATCTCATTTATCGCTCCACAGATATTTGACATATCACAGAGGTGACCGCTCTGTTATCATTTAGTACAACCATTTGTGCAACTGAAGCAATCAATTGCTTCTTTCATTCTCTCAAATTTATCTCTGCTACAAATGTTGTCCTTGATTTCTTGTTACAGAGTCTTCTCTAGGTTCAACCCATTTCAAACTACCAACTCCTCTATTACTACATTCAATATTGTAGCTGCTGACCCGTACGCCTTTAACTTGATGTATTGTCTTATCGAAGAAATTCCACATCGTTGTAATGCTCTGATACTCCCCAATTCCGATATCTTTAGCTCCATTGTCATTGATCTCCTTGAGAATTTCTCCTCGATGGGACCGAGCACTATGACCTATTGCTTAGCATTAAGGTGCTAAGCCTTCATACTCATGTCGGGGGCCATTCTTCCTTTGTTAATTGCGCATTGTTAATTGCTCTACGCCCTTGGTTCTTTGAACTCTCATGACCATGTGCCAACCCAATATCAGAAACCCTCTTTATCGGAACATTTCCAAACTCCAGTTATTCTAGAGTTTCGACGTCTTCAATCTCTGATATGACATCATCACTCCATGTGGAAACTCCTTAGAGGTGACAAGTGTCACCCAGTTCTAGCCCATTAAACTACTCAATAAGATTGAATATGCCTACCATGTGTCTTTTCGTACTGCCATGTCATGCTGACATCAAATGCCACTGTAGCCTATCGAAGACAATCATATGCTTCCATGTGTCCTGCTAGAGGAGAGAGAAGAGGGCCCATAAACCTTTGGTTTTGAAAAGAAATCCTTCATTAATGTTTATTGAAATTCCTCAACAGTTTTTAATACTATTAGCACTTTATCGATATCGCAACTTTTAAAATTTCCTCACTTTAAGAAGTCTTGATACTCCGATACCCGTTATGTCGATGTTCCTATGTGTTGATCTATGGCGTTTCGATATCCTCCAACCTTCAAGACAGCTTGCTCTGATGTACCGATCCTCCGATATTCTGATATCGTGATGTGCCGATGTGTAGATACGCTGACCTTCGTATTCCGGTGTGCCGATATGTTGAACCTCTGGCATTTCAATCTTTGATATGTTGATATTCCTTCCTTCCTAAGGCTTCAAATTCTTGAACTTCAGCAAGCCATATCTTTTGATCCAAGAGTCCACTTTTGGACTTCCACATATCGTTGGAAATCTTTTTCAAAGCACTTTCCAATGGAGAGTGTCCAATGTAGGCTTTGATTCCTTTTATTGCTTGGAAGATGACTACACAATTCTCTACCCATTAACTCTTTGGACTACTAAACTCACAACCTCCATGACGATTGTTGAGTCCCAAACCTACACTTCCCTATATATCCTTTCAACCTTCTTTCTCCATATACTTCATCCACCTAGCTGTCAAATCATTGCATATTAGGCTAAAAAGAGCTTATGAAATGGTTTCCTAACTATGTTTCTGACTGTTATTTGGTTTAGATTTTTTGTTCAACAACTGCAGAAACTTGTCACTTTCCGCAGCCAGCCTGAGTTTCCGCAGCCATTTTGTCAAAAGCTATGCTACAGGTGTCCAATGGAGAAACCAGCCACATGGGCAGGATGCAGGCGACGTGTACATGGAGTGTGTCCTCTCAAATCAGCCAAATCGCTCATAAACAGTCATGGTCAATGACGGTCAAAGGAGGGGCTAAATGAGGAATTTTGCGATGGCACGGCTCTATTTTGGCACACGTGAAGGATTGCGTGGCACGATCCTTCATTCTTGGAGGTACTGGCACAACTGTCGCCCAGCCTGCGAACTGAATCAAGCAGCCACCACTCCATGAACTCAACTACTGTAATGACCATCATGCTAAATCTCAGGCCGTGGAGATTTACGTGTCTCTTGGCAGCACAAATCTAGGAATTAGTTATTAGCATTTGCACTTATAAATAACGCGTTGATATACGCTGAACAGTAAGTCTGGAAGTTGTAATTTTGACTGTTGTTTCATCCCACTGTGTTGTATTTTCCTTTACTTTATTTCTGCAATTCAATACATGAGAACACAACGTTCCTGAATTCATTTTGTGAATAAGTAGTTGGTGGGTTGAGGTGACAGAGGGCCCCTGTACACTAAAGCTTGTATAGTTTATTACTTGCTTTTGTTTATTGCTTTTTGTTGTCATTACTTGTACATATGTTATGTTATTATAATGTTCATCACTGTCCATATTTCATGTTCTCCTCATAACTGTTAAGTTGATCAGTATTTCCTTTACAGGTTTTTGTAGGCAGCCCGGGCACATTTACATGTTTTTGATAGCTACTGACATGAGATCATCTTGTCCTTTCTACTGATTTTTATTCATTAAGTTTAATTCCAGCATTGTCACTTCTTTCAAGTTTTGTTTTGCTTGATTACTTTTCTGCCATTTAGACATCATACTACTTACTTGTTTATGATTTCCTTTCTATAGCCAAGCGACTCAATTAGTAAGGAATCAGAATATTACTTGAAGTAGTGTGATCTAGTTTGCTTTCCTGCAAGTTAGAGATTGAATTACTGATGTCATTTTCAAGAGTTGAAATATGAATGAGTAGTTAAATCTTAGTTTCCTTTTATGCAATTTAATTTCCTGCAATTTAGATATCATAATACTCAGCTTGTTTATGATCACTTCCTATAGCCAGATTGAGTCGAAAGGTGAAGGGTTAGAATATAGGTTGAAGTAGTGTGATCTAGTTGCTTTACTTTCAGTCTTTGAGTTGCTTTAAGTTCAGATTTTATTTTATTTTTCACACAACAGTAAGGATACTAGGCCATTGTCACTAGTTCATTGTTTTGATGCATTTACTTCTTTTCGAGAATTGATTTCATTACAGTCAGTTTAGAAACTTTCTTTTTGAACTTTTAAGGTTGGAAAATCATTGTAAAAATCATCATTACTTCACACTTAATTTTAAATTTCGCCATCTCACACTAGGGAATCCACAGAAGATAAACCCAAAAACAAACTAAAAACTCAAAAACGACAAAAGACTAAGGAAAATGTTATCTTGCACGTACAATGCACTTCACTTCATTAGTTTACGACTCCCGGATTGACATTTTAAATAGCAATTTAGGAGATACTAAATTGACTAAACACCAAGTCTTCACTTTCTTCAGGTGTCATTGATGATGTTTTAGGAAGTTTAGTCATCATATATTTTTTGACACTACCCCTTTCCATATGGGTCAAAAATACTATTTACCTATAAATATTATCTAGTTTATCTATACCACAATTTTTGAATTACCTCAAATAGATATTCCATTCAAAATTTATGAAAATTCCAAGTTAAAGCACCTCCTTAATCCCTTATTTTAGGAGTTATGTTGCAGGTTGACTTTGAAATTGTTGTGATTATAAATATCACATGCTTTTGAAATTTCAACTTTTAATAGTTTGATAAATCTTCTTTGAAATGCTATGGATATCATTAAATTTTGATTTACCAAGTAAAAGTTGTGATAAATTTCCTCAAACTTTTTCTTATGAAATTTTTCACAACAGTATATCATACATCCAAGTTTATAGATATGGTTTTTGTTAAGTTATGGTATGTTCTATGCTTATAACAGTTTACTTATTTTTCTTATTATATTCCACAAATTAGCAATCACATGTACATAAAATAAAGTGTAGATAGAACATTAAACGATCGACAAAAAACAAGCCAAGACAAGAGACACAAGATGTGGTGGCTAGCCAGGGACAAACCCCACAATGTGTGGGGAAACCCTTTGATCAAATATTCTTTTATTTTCAATAATTCAGCAAAGAGAAATAATACAATAAATCTGATTTATATCAGTAGTAGCAAACCCTAGATCAGCAACATCAGCATTAGTGGCTTCATCATCAAACTAGGGCAGACGATATCTCACAAACCAACCGTCGGATCAGCTTGATTCCACCACCAAAAGTTGCGGCTTCCAGATGAGGTTTAGATGAACCTACAGTGCAGTTCAGATGAGGAGATATTCTAGTCCACGCAGGTCAAACTTCACTTCTGCAGTTGCAGCTTCCTTCAAACTAGGGCAGTTGATATCTTGCAAACTGTCCGTCGGATTGACTTGATTCCACCACCAAAAGTTGCGGCTTCCAGAGGAGGTTCAGATGAACCTACAACATAGTTTAGATGAGGAGATCTTCTAGTCCACGCAGGTCAAACTTTACTTCTGCAGTTGTAGCTTCAGTTTCGGCAGCTTCCTTCAAACTAGGGCAGTCGATACCTTGCAAACCGTCCATCGGATTGACTTGATTCCACCACCAAAAGTTGCGACTTTCAAAGGAGGTTCAGATGAACCTACAACGCAGTTCTAAGGAGGAGATATGATGGTCAACGCTGGTCAAACTTTGGATCTTTAGTTGTAGCTTCAGGTTCAACAACTTCCGGCTTCGCATGTGTGAGGGAGAGACCCTTTTCTGCGCAGTAGAGAGATGTGATGAGATGAGTGAGTCTAAATGAGGAAAAGTCCTCCTATATTTATACAAAATGTTGGTGTTTGAATAGATGCGACTATTGGGCTTCTGAGCCTACATGACTTGTAGGTCGGCTTGATAATAATTCCATAATCAAAATAAATTCATATCTCCATGAATACTTATCGGAATCAGATGATCTTTATATCAATCCTACACCTCTCGATGAGAGGAATCTAATAAAAATATTATCAGCCATGAATAAGATGAACCACATGAAGTTTGGCCCTAGTTGCCAATTTTAACACTCCCTCTTAACTAGGGAGAACTTCATCTGCAATCTGTCTAACGGTTGCTACTATTCATCCATCTACTGCACTACCCTTTACACCCTGACCCTTGTCCTGCTCTGCTCTATTCTGCCTGTTTTTCTTTGTCTTGTTCTACCCTATACTGATCTGTATTGTTCTGCTCTGTTCTTCTTTGCTCTTGCATTGTTCTCTTTTGCTCTGCTTTTGTTCAAATTATGAAGAAGAAGAAATGATAGAGGATGTATCATACTAACTCAAAGTCAGTCTCAGAGTATGTACCACTGTCCCAGACCAGTCTCAACCAACCCGAAGTCAGAGTCATAGTGAGTACAACTCCACTGGTCCCATACCAGTATCATCCTCCACTGACTTAAAGTCAGTCTTAGAGTGCGTACCACTGGTCCCATACCAGTCCCAACTGACCCAAATTCAGCTTCATAGTAGGTACCACTCCTACCACTAGTCCCAGACCAGTATCGTAGTCTCAAAGAGTGTACCACTGGTCCCAGACCAGTCTCAACCGACCCGAAGTCAGCGTCATACTATGTACCACTCTCACTGGTCCTAGACCAGTACTGCACTAACATAAAGTCAGTCTCAGAGTATGTACCACTGGTCCCAGACCAGTCTCAACCAATCCGAAGTCAGCGTCATAGTATGGTACAACCCCTACCACTGGTCCCATACCAATATCACAGTCTCAGAGAGTGTACCACTGGTCCCAGACCAGTCTCAACCGACTCGAAGTCAGCGTCATAGTATGTACCACTCTTATTGGTCCTAGACCAGTACTACACTGACACGAAGTCAGGCTCAGAGTATGTACCACTAGTCCCAGACCAGTCTCAACTAACCCGAAGTCAGCGTCATAGTATGGTACAACTCCTACCACTGGTCCCAGACCAGTATCATTGATCCCAGATCAGTGGAGGTCATCCTAGCGTAGGGAGTACGATAGATACAACGATGCGTCTATCGGTACTACTATGGTTCCTAACTTCATTTCCTTGCTCATTGATCAGATGAGAGGTACTTCCCATGAGTCCTAGACTGCATGGGTAGGATGCCTCGACAGGAGAACTAATCAATCCTGTCCTCATAGGAGAACACAACAATCTTGCTACAATCACCATGGAGAACACATCAATCCACATCGCCATGGAGAACACATCAATCCAGGCCTCACAGGAGAACACATGAATCCTACTACAATCGCCATGGAGAACACATCAATCCCAGCCTCACAAGAGAACACATCAATCCTGCTACAATCACCATGGAGAACACATCAATCCAGGCCTCGATGGTGCTTATGGAAACCGACTTCTGCTTCTTGCTCATTCATTATAACGAAGTAGAATCCAAAGAGAAATAACACTAAAAGTGCTCCAGTGATCCTCCACACTACCTGCCTAATCAACATTCGAATAATCATGCAGTTTCATATTTCCGGTAGTGTATCTCACTCCATGAGAGATTGTGTCCTGAAAAAATCTCAGAAGATTCTTGGCACCAATCTAGTGAAGCTCAACCAAATATGAGCTCACAATGCTAATTGCAAAACATATGTTCAGACGGAGGTTCACCAAGAACATCAACGCGAATGAGTTTTTGAAACTCAGAGGCATTTCCCAAGTCTAGTTCGACATCACTACCATATAACATTTGAAAGTTAAGATCCTTGAGGTAGTCACAGGCTTGCAGTCCATCATACCAAATCTTTTCAGAATCTTCACCACATATTTTCCTTGAGATAGGAAAATTTCCCTTGGTTTCTGCCACACTTCAAGTCCTTGGTTCTTCATTTCAAATTCAGAAGCCAACTCCCTCTTACATTTGTGAATAAGAGGGTTTGCACCTGTTAGAAAGAGGTCATCCACATATAGCACCAGTATGAGAGGCTTGTCATCTTCAACCTTAAAGTAAAGGTTAGGATCGGCTTCACTCCTAGTGAATCCCAGCTTCATCAAGTAGCTATCGATCCCTTCATACCATGCTCGGGGTGTTTTCTTCAACCCATAGAGAGCCTTATTCAACCTGCATACATGAGATTTTCGATCATAAATCTCAAATCCTTCGGGTTTCTCCACGTAGACCTCTTCTTTGATCGAACTGTGCAAGAATGCGGTCTTGACATCCATCTGATGTAGGTTCCATCCTTGTGAAGCCGCAAGGGCTATGATCGAGCAGATGGTCGTATATCTATCAATAGGTGCAAATATCACATCATAGTCTATACCTTCCTTCTGGGAGAAACCACAAGCAACAAAATGAGCCTTATACTTTTCCGTACTTTCATCTACTGCATGCTTTATCTTGTAAAGCCATTTAAAAGTGACAATTGTCTTGTCCTGGGGTCTGGAAACTACTTCCCAGACATCATTCTCCATAATAGACTCATATTCTATGGTCATAGCATCCTTCCGTACTTGATGCTTAACGGCATCTGAGAATGATGAATGCTCATTTTGTATGATCGTGCTCATGATGGTCAAGTATCCCTGATACCTGTTAGGTTTCTTACTTTCACGGAAGGTTCCTCGGGGTGCATCATGTCCTTCAACATCATCAAGTATTGTTTGATTTAAGGATTCTGTGGAAGTTTTTTGCAGTGGTGTGATCCGGATTGTCCACAGTTTTTTGTTCATTGTGTCGACGTTTCAAACCCCAAAGGGGGTCCATCATCAGGACAAATCATCAAGTATCCCCCTAAGCCATGAAGGCCTCTTCCTAGAAGAGGTAGGTTCAGGTGGATAAATAGGATCCATGGGTTCCTCCACATCAGGCATTGTTACATCATTTACGCATAGAGATAACTTCCACAATCGTATGGTTCTTCCTTTCCACCACACCATTCTGCTCAGGAGTATGTGGTGTAATAGTCTCCCTCTAAATGCCAGCCTCAGATATGCTTGATTGAAGCAACTGTAATATATCGGAGGTCTTGCTTTAGCTTGAGGGGAATGGTCCCCTTTTGAGCTTTCCTATGGCACATCCTAGACATACACCTTCTTTTTCTACTTGGAATTCGGGCATCCCTGTCACCATTTGTCTTACACCGAGTAGAGCTTTATAATGAAGGTGGGAAAACCTCCGATGCCAAAGTTCGGACTAAAGAGATGTGTCATAAGACATGACACCTAGCAGACTTCCATCGACCTGATATAATGAATCAACATGAAACCCAAGAGTAAAGGCATCTTTAACAATATTTTTCCATATACGTAACTTGCCATTGCTGAAGGTTACCTTGTATCCTTTGTCTTTCATTCCCGAGATGGACACTAGGTTCTTTTCGGAGGTCAGGTGCATTTAATACATCCTGGAATTTCTAGCCTTCTTGAATGCTTGTCCTCTTCCTTGATTCCCAACTCTCCTATTACCTTTGCTATTGAATTTTCCATTCCTTCGATTACCATGAGAGGGATTTTGATCATCATCACGGTGAGAGTCCTTTCTATCAGGGCATTCCCTTGCATAGTGACCTGCTTTATTGCAAATGTAACATTGTCCTTTTCTTCCACCCTTAGGTCCAGCCTTTCCTTTTGATTTAGTCCTAGAATTATTTATTTTCTTAGCATGAGAAGAAAAGGTAGCAGGAGGACCTTTACGCATAGGCATTTCTTGCTCTTCTACCCTTGTTTCTTCTTGAATGCATCTAGCCATTAATTTTTCGAAACCAGGAATTGCATTATTGTTCAGATGAGTAGTCCTAAACACGTACCATTCGGATGGTAATCCTCCAAGAGTCGTGAGTGCCATTTCTCCATCAGTAATAGTCTCCCCAATGGATAGGAGATCGTTCTTGATCTCGGTGATTCTTAAGAAGTATGCTTGCATACTCTCATCTTTACCCTTCTTGATTTCCTTAGCTTATTTCTAAGAAACAAAACTTGATTTGCATCATTAACTCTAAATAAACTCACCAATCTATCATAGATTTCCTTGGAGGTGTTCAGTTCAGAGATGTAGGCCACAAAGTGCTTGTCAATAGAGTCCCGAATGATCTTCTTTGTTTTGACTTCTTCAGTTTTCTATTTTTTCCAGGCAGCAGCGGATGCATTTGATGGAGGCTCAACAATATTTCCTCTTACATGGTCCAAAACTCCTTGATATTCTAGGGTTAGATCGATAGACATCTTCCATCCGTGATAGTTAGCTTTCTCACGGAGCTTGTCTTCGGTAGAAAAGAGTGTTGAGGACCCCATAGTTCTTTTAGGATAACCTTGCCAATCTTCTCTTCGGTGATTGCTCTTGCTCTTGCTCGAGCTTTGTCTTCACCTCAGCTTTGATACCATGTTAAGTTATGGTATGTTCTATGCTTATAACAATTTACTTCTTTTTCTTATTATATTCCACAGATTAGCAATCACATGTACATGAAGTAAAGTCTAGATAGAACATTAAACGATTGACAGAAAACAAGCCAAAACAAGAGACACAAGATGTGGCGGCTAGCCAGGGACAAACCCCACAATGTGTGGGGAAACCCTTTGATCAAATCTTCTTTTATCTTCATTAATTCAGCAGAGACAAATAGTACAATAAATCTGATTTATATTAGCAGTAGCAAACCCTAGATCAACAGCATCAGCATTAGCGGCTTCATCATCAAACTAGGGCAGACGATATCTCACAAACCGACTGTCGGATCGGCTTGATTCCACCACCAAAAGTTGCGGCTTCTAGAGGAGGTTCAGATGAACCTACAACG
>APFE031305022.1:82463-93202 GCA_000404065.3 Pinus taeda | reverse complement strand
AACAAATTCCTCTTTTGTTAATGGTTTCTGGTAAAGCTTGAGTCGATGTCCATTTACTAATAGAGGAGTTTTCTCTTCGTTAATAGTCTTGATTCTAACTGCACCATTGTCAAAGACATTCTCAACTTCATAAGGTCCAAGCCAATGGGTTTGGAATTTCCCTTGAAAATTTTTGAATTTTGAATCAAAAAGCACTTCCCAATCTCCCGGATGAAAATTCCTTTCTTTGATGTACTTATCATGCCATATTGACCTCTGTTGTTGCACTAAGCTAGTCCTCTAGAAGGGCTCTTGTTTGATTTCATCGAGCTCATTTAGTTGTGTCATCCTTTGCTTCTGGGCTTCTAACAGGTCAAGATCTAACTGGACTGTTGTTTTATAGGTATGGATCTGGAACTCTATTGGAAGTAAGACTTGCTTCCCATAAACAAGTTCATAGGGAGTGTGCCCTGTAGTATTCCTCCATGTAGTTTTGTAGGCAAATAAGGCTTTTGGAAGCTTTTCCACCTAGTCTTTCCTATGTAGATGTACAGTATTTGTAAGGATAGCCTCGATCACCTTATTTGTGGACTCAACTTGTCCATTGGCTTGTGTATGATATGGAGTTGACTTCCGATGTTTTATCTTGTATTGGTCCATAAGCTTCTACACTAGTCTAGATGTGAACTCTGTCCCTTGACCTGTTATAATTTCTCTTGGAACACCAAAACAAGTAAAAATATCCTCAAAAAGAAATGAAACTATAGTATTTTCAGTAGAAAAAGGAAGTGCTTTAGCTTCTACCCATTTAGCGACATAATCAACACATACCATAATGTGCTTCTTTTGCTTTGAAGGTGGACTGATTGGTCCAACAAAATCGAGTGCCCATTTTTCAAATTGTTCGATAAGTACCTCTGGTTGCAGTGGCATTTCATTTGAAAGAGTAGGTTTGCCCATTCTCTAACAACTGTCACGTCTTTTAACACATTCCCTGGTGTCCCTAAAAATGGAAGGCTAATAATATCCTAAAACTAGGATTTTGTAAGCAGTTCTCTTGTCAGAAAAATGTCCTCCACATGGCTCATCATGACAAGATTTTAGTATCTTTGGTATTTCGTCCTCCCGAACACATCTTATGATGATGACGTCTGGTCCTGTCTTGTATAAATCCTCATTTATCCATGAATAGGATGTGCTATTGTGGATTATATTTCTTTTTTCTCTAGGAGATAAATGAAATGGCATTTTTCCTGTGGCCAAATAGTTAGCAATATCTGCATACCAAGGTGATTTAGTAGATACTGCAAAAAGATATTCATAAGGACATTTATCTTCTATGGGTTGATCATTGTTTTCATTTTGTATTCGAGATAGAAAATCGACAATTATGTTTTGTTTTCCTGGCCTATCTAGAATGGTTATGTTGAATTCTTGTAAAAGTAGGAGCTATCTAGTTATTCTTCCATTAGTGATTGGTTTATTAATTAGTTATCTAATGGAAGAATGGTCTATGTGGACAAAAGTTTCATAACTAGTTATATAATGTCTGAATTTATTAATGGCATGAATTACATTTAAGAAATCCTTTTCAGTTATAGTATAATTTAAGTCTGCAGGAGTTAAATTTTTACTAGTATAATAAATTGCATGAATAAGATCATTTTGTCCTAAAACAGCTCCTAAGGCTGAATCTGAAGCATCTGTTGAGATATGGAAAAGCAATTTCCAGTTAGGTCCTTTTAAGATGGGTGCTTCAGAAATTCTCTTTTTCAAAGTTACAAAGGCAGCTTGACATTCAAAATCCAAACTAAATTCATAGTCTTTAGTGAGTAATTTAAAGAGTGGGGATGCAATTTTTGTGAAGTTTTCTATAAATCTTCTGTAGTATCCAGTAAAACTGAGAAAACTTCTAACATCCTTTTAACAACTTGGCACTGATAACTTAGAAATGACTTCCACCTTAGATGAGTCTACCATAATTCCATCTCCAGAAATATGGTGTCGTAAAACAATTCCCTCATTAAACATCATGAAACATTTTCATGACTTAATGAGAGGTTTGTTTCCTAACATCTTATTAAGACTTTTTCTAAATTTTCTAGTGCTTCATTAAAAGAATCCCAATAGACTGTGAAATCATCCATGTACACTTCCACACAATCATGGATAAGGTCAGAGAAAATCTTGAGGGCTGCTCTTTGGAATGTTGTTGGAGCATTACATAAACCAAAGGGAAGTACTCGGTAAGCATAAGTTCCCCATGGACAAGTGAACATGGTTTTATCTTGATCTTCAGGGGCTACTTGAATCTGGTTGTATCCATTGAACCCATTCAAGAAGGAAAAATATATTTTTCCCGCTAAAGTATCTAAGACCTGGTCTATGAAAGGTAGTGGAAAGTGGTCTTTTAATGTTGCTTTGTTTAATTCCCTGTAATCGATGCATACTCTCCATTTTCCATTATTTTTAGGGATGATTACTAGGGGTGAAACCCACTGACTTTCAAAGATTAGATAGATGAAATTTAGATTTAATAATTTCCACAGTTCTTCCTTAACAATTTCTTTTAGATTTGGGTTCATTCTTCCTTAAGGTTGTCTAACTAGTCTTGCATTTTGTTCAATGTAGATATAATGTATGCAATTTTTAGGATCAATCCCTCTCATGTTAGTGTATTCCCATGTAAAAGCAGAAGAATTTTTTTGTAAAATTTCTATCAATTGTTTCTTCTACATGTCTTCCAATTTTTCGTTGACATTCAAGGTTTTTCCTGGAAATATTTCTATCGAGGAATTCCCAAATTTTTCCTTGGACAACAATGATACTTGTTTAGATGAGAGATATTCATTTTGACTACGCTCATAATGCGAGGGAGATTCATTATTTTATAGTAAATTTAAAAGTTGGTCTTCCTCTTTCACTTGTTCAGTGACAAAAATAGGTTGGATATATTCTCCATCTTCTATCCATTCTTCAGTTTTTGTATCTATTGTTGTTCTTGCAGGGGGTTATAATGTAAATTTCTTTGTATAATTTCCATCTGAGGAAAACATATCACCTGATCTATAGCCAATAAAAGCATCAGCTGTAGCCAACTAGGGCCTTCCTAGAATTAATGGATGTCCTCCTAGATTATTCTTGGGTGTTAAGACCATGAAATCAACATGATATTCCCAAGAATCTAAAGATACACAAACATATTATAACACACCATCTGGTTTAATAACAGAGCTATCTGCTAATTACAACAAGGTTGGTGTGTATTCAAGGTTAGGAAGCCTAAGTGTGTCCATAACTTGTTTTCTCATTACTTTTATGGCTGCTCCTAGGTAAATCAGTGTGTTTAGTATTTCAGTTCCATTGATGTGAATTTTTACAATGGGGCTTCCTGGGTCTAAATATTTTTGAATTGTCATTTTTCCCATCATAATGTCTACAATTTTTTCGACTAACTGAATTATTTTTATATCTTTTCTTCTTCTCCGTGGTCGTTGTGTACTTAATTCCTTAATTGTTTTTGCAAAAAAATGGTATTTCTTTTATGGGTTGTCATAAAGGAATCTTAATACAAACATTTCTCAATTCATCCATCATATTATAATTAGGCAAGATAATTTGTTTCTCTACTCCTGCATCGATTTTCAACCTTTCTGGGAAAGGTAGTTTAACTCATATTGAGGGTTGTTCTATGATAGGAGCTTCTATTGGAATTTCTTCTCTTTGTTATTTTCTTTTTGAGGGAGAGAAGTCTCCCCTTCTTCTGATTGATTTTTATGTTTTTGAAGATCAGATTTTGTTTTTTGAATGAAAACAGGAGGGTTTTTTGGTAATACTCTTCCAAACCTTAATTGGACATTGTTTAGGTCTAGTGGGGTTATTACATAAGTTTGAGGATTCTGACCCTCCATGTTGTACAATAGTTTTTGTGGTATCTTATTATTAGAATTTGGAAGTGGTTGAGTGGGTAGTTGATTTGATTTTTGAGGAAATGGTAGGGAAAGTTGTGGGTTTTGAGTATGAATTGGGACTTGTGGTAATTGATTAGCTTTAGGAATTTGATTAGATGGGCGTAATAGTTGTGGTGGAAGGTAGGATAGCGATTATTATTGATATTGAGCATAGGCTCCATAAGGATTTTGCCATCCTTGATTCCAAGGTTGTGATTGTGGCAAATCCCAAGGCTGCCAGGCTGAATTCCAATTACTTTGTGAAGACTGGGAAAATTATTGTGGTCTAAATCCTTGTGATTGATTTGGTTGGGGGTTTTTCCATGGTCTTTTGGTTATAAAGTAGAGAGGGTCTACTGATTCTGAGATTCCTTCATCATTGAATACAGCCTTAAGACCTGGTAAGGATGGGCATTCCTTCGTATCATGATTATATGCACATATGACATAGGTTTCTATGGCTTTTGAGTCTATGGGACACTCTCTTAGAGCATGTTTATTTTGACATTTGGGACAGAAGATAGATAATGTAACATTTTCCGAATTTTGCTTGTTTTTTATTTTAAGGGTGTCTATATGTTCGTTTAGTCTCCCTAAAATATTTGTTTTGAAGATGTCAAGCAACTTTCTTATTTATGCCCTGCTAACTATCCTAGCTACAGACTTGTTTATTCTCAACAAGAGAGGGTCTCTAGGACACTTTCCAACTCTTGCTTTACCCCTTTAGATATGTACACATAAATCACAAATATCAGCAAATGGTAGTTTGGAAATATCTCCTTTTCAAGTTAGATTAAGGAGATCGATTCATTTATCTTTAACAACTCTGAGTAAAAGAGATTTTAAGGTTTATTCATCCAAATTATCCATTTTTTCTCTTTTAACATTATAAACAAACCTTTCTACCAAGTATTCAAGATTTCATCTTCTTTTTGTGTCATTTTGAATACTTCATCTTTAAGGTTACTAGGAATACAATAATCTCTATATTTTCCTAAGAAAGCCTCTTTCGTTTGTCCCCATGTTGTTATAGAATGCACTCCTAGACTCATGAAGCATTTTAATGCTGAGTCTTTTAATGTGGCAGGGAACAATTTCAACTTTTGAGCATCATGCAGATAGTCATATGATCTGCATAATACTTCAAATTCAAAGAGAAATGTCTCTAGATCTTCGTTTCTTTTGCCATGGAAATTAGGAAGAATCGAGGGTGATATATTTTTCTTTGTGAGGGTTGTATCTTCATCAATAATAGGGAATCCCGAAGGATCTTGATTTCCTCTGCCTCTACCCCCTCCTCTACCTCTACCTCTTCCTCTTCCTCCTCCAATCCTATCTTCTTTGCCATGGACATTGTGTACTTCTCCTTCCCCTTCTTCAGCCATGATAGATTCCTCAGAGCTAATATAGTGTTCTTCTAATCTTTCTAGTTCCTCTATCAATGGTTGCTCAAAATAAGTTTCCAATTCCTCTTCTTCACTAGGAATTTCTAATTCTTCTCCCAAATTTTTTTTACCAGTGGGGGATAGAAATATTACTCCTGTAGTTGGAGATGTAGGATTTTCTTCAATTATAGCTTCAGTAGAAGAAGTAGCTGAAGTTCTGGATTGAATTTCTGATCTTGAAACTTCAGGAAGTCTTTGTTGACCTCTAAATGGAATTTAGGTTTGAGTCGATGGTGTGGAATCTCGAAATCATGGTGAAGTGAGTGGATTTGTGGGAATTAAACTTCTTCCTCATCCTACAAATCTACCCCTAGAGTCTCTGTCTCTATGCATGTCATGTTTTAAATTAATGATGGTTTTTTTTACTTCTAATTGTACTTCCCTGGCAATGGCAGCAAAATGTTTGGTCAATTCAATGTCCTTAAATTGTCAATCATAAATTATCAGCCAGGGTGTGTAGACTGATGAAGTACAGGTGCACAATATGTGCTTAGAAGTTATTCCTTAGCTCATTATGTATTTTTTAAGATCTAAACTTAATATGGAGGTGGTGCTTGTCAATTATATTAGTGTCGTAATTATTAGTGATGTTGATTAAGTTTCCTAGGAATTAATCTCTATCCAATTAGTTTGTAGATGATGTGAGAGTAGTTCTACTTGTATTAGATTGATTTGGTATTTTTTATCTTGGATATTTATGTTGCAGCTCCTAATTCTCTAAGTGCAAAAAGAAACTTATCCTATCAGCTATGAAGAAATATTGTTTCAACTCAATTGTTCAGGAGAGAACTTCACACTCTTTTACTGATTCAATTTTCGCTCAAACAAAATAACCCAAGCAACATCTATATTATGAATTGAACACGCTTCAATTATGCTAGATAATAAGCAAAGGAAAGGACCACGTTGTACCAGGTATAAAGAAAATTAGATAACAATATAAACTAGGTATAAAGAAAATTAAATTTCTTATGCAAATAACAATTCGCTTGAAAGATCATTATGCGGCATTATCACACAAAACAGAGCAATTGAAGAATTAAAGGAAATATTATTGTAATTGATTAAAACCTGCAACTATTTGTAGGGTCCCTCCACACAGCAGTTCAGAGCTTCCAATCAACACAATGTTTGCATAGAAAAACGAATTCTATTCACTCGAAATTCACAAACTGTTCAGAATTATATCATTCGGTGTGCACCGAAATCACAGTGCAACCATAAGTTTTATAACAGGTCTCTTGGCATAACTATATGAATAATTCAAGCCTAATATCTCTATCCTATCTAAACTTATATCGCTAAACTATCGTTTTTCTATTCTAAAAGCAAAACGATAAGGTTTTAATTGTTCTCAGGTTTTGTTCTTCATTAATCTGGCAGTTGACTTGGAGTTTGACCGTGATCTCCTATGCTTCTCTTAGCAAATAGTTTCAAGGGGATAGGAAGGTATCCATGAGGGAGCCATCTTCTATCAATCCACACATTTTGTTGCTAACATGGAACTCTCGAACCTTGCAAAGAATGGAGATAGCTACAGAAACTTGGATTAGCTGTGGAAACAGACTGATTCGGTAGCCAGTTGCAAGTTTAACAAAACAATAGGGTATGAAGTTAAATATGAATAGAAGACATATTATTGCATACCTTCATCAAAACCTAGTAGAGATGGCTTTATTTAGGTGGTAAATATATAGGAAAAAGAGAGGATCATTAGTCAAAAAGGATGTCATGGTAGGACAATCTTCGGACTATATAGCCAACTTAGTGCAGGACCCCATTTTCAGTGAGCTTCTTCTTGGTTTAACTCAAAGATACATGTGATACCCCACTTGAAAATTTTTATGCATTCTTCATTGATGTGATTATCTCCTTTATTTTTCTTAATATGCCTTCAGCTTTTGCCTGATGCTAATAATCCATTATTCCATCTCCTTTAACGTATTATGTCCTTGTTGGGTATGTCTTATAGTCTTTCGATGATTAGTCCCAGTCATTGATATGTTGTCTTAGGAATAACAGGGGCAGAATATCCGCCTTGCATGGGGTCTGAGGCAGTGCCCAAGGAATTATTTTATGCGGACCCAATAATGGTTGGGCAAACCCAAGGATGGGAGTAGGCCTAAGGATGGTGGGTGAACCTACCCATGGTTTTGCACAATGTTGGACTAACTGAAGCACTTCTGTGAATCAATCATGTGAACTAACCAATACCCTGGGAATGTGAGACTAACTCCCCACTCAAGGTATTGGTAAGGGTTTGGAAGTTTACTAATTCCTGTGAGTTTTGTGTAATGGAAAACCTCAAAGTGGTATCAAAGCATTGGCCCAAGTTCGATTTCTTTGAGTTACATCAGAGGGGGAGGTTGTTGGACTAACTGCCTCACCTATGGGAATTAATCATGTGGACTTACCGACACCCTGGGAACATGGGACTAATAACCCACTCAAGGTAATGGTAAGGGTTTGGAAGTTTACTAATGCCTGAAGGTTTTGGTGTAATGAAAAACCTCACGAGTCTAAGGGTCACCCTAATTACTAAATCATCCCAGCTAATGGGTGCATTATACATTTTTCCATACAAAGCCTCAAAGGGGCTTATCTTTAGTGATTTATGATAGCCATTTTTTATGAAAATTCAAATAATAGAAGATATTACTCCCACCTCTTTGGTTGGTGCATCACATACATTCTCATCATGTTCTCCAATTCACTCTCTCATTTTTCCCATCTTTATGAGGATGAAATGTTGTATTGAATTCCAACTGAGTCCCAAATCCAATGAATAATACTTTCAAAAAGTTGGAAGTGAACTCGACACCTAAGTCTAAGACTATTTTCTCAAGTATGCCATGTACTCTGAATATTTCTCTCATCAAGATCTGCACAATATTAATGATTTTTTGGGTAGACTTAGAAAATATGAAATAAGATACCTTTCTCAACTTGTCCTTCAACCCCATGATGACATCATGTTGTCTTGGTGTCATTGGCTATCTTGTGATGAAGTCCATGGAAATTACTTCCCACTTCCACTTAGGGACTGGGAATGGTTATAATAGTATAGTTATATGATCAAATTCCACCTTCGCTCTGCTTACACCTCAGAAACTTAGAAATGTACTTTGTGACTTCCATTTTCATATATGGCCAATAGTGCATCTTCTTGATGATGGTAATCATTTTCTAATACCTAAATCACCTAAATATGGTCTTTTATGAAACTCCTCCATAATTATCCCTTTCAAGTCGTTTATGCAGGATATAGCCATTGGTCTTTGAAATTTAACATCCCATTATCTATGAGTGTGTGGTTCTTACCCAAAGGTACATATAGCTCTTTTTTCAAAAAATCATGTACATATTGGAAGTTTTCAGCATGCACTAAATCCTCCTTGATCTTTTCCCTAATGCTAACATCACTTGTAAACTTCACTTTTAAACTTTTGTTAAGCACCTTGTTCTCCTTGCCCTTGTTGTACTTTATCTCAAATAAAAATTCATTTATTACTTATAACCATATGGTTTACATCTTGCATTCAACTTAGGATGGTCGAGCAAATATTTCAATACCACATGGTATGACATCAACACAAACTTTCACCCAATCAAGTATTGTCTCCATATTTTTAATGCATGAATGATTGTTGTTAATTCTAAGCCATGTGTCACATACTTTATTTCATTCTCAATTAAATTCCTTGATTCATATAAAAGTACATGTCCCTTCTGTGTTAGTACTTCACCTAATCCTTCTAGAAAAGCATCCTTTCAAACTAGGAAGTCTTTCTCTAGATCACCAATTCTTAATATGGGTGCATGCATGAGCAGATACTTGAGTTTATTAATGTTTTTTGTGCACTCGAATGACCATTGAAACTATATCCCACTCCTCTACAAAAAAATGAATGTTTGGCTAATTTTCAAAATGTCTCAGATGAACCTTCAATAATATCCTTCCAATTTCATAAATGATTTGACTTTTTTGACATTTCTAGGGGCGGGCCATTCCAAAATGGCTTTGATTTCCTTGGGCTCCACAACGAGACATACTTCTCAATTCGCATAACTCAAATATTGAACCTATGTATTAAATAACTCACACTTACTAAGCTTAGAATGTAACTTATGTTCCCTAAGTAACTGTAGTACTCCCTTTATATGCTTCTTGTGCTCCTCTTTAGTTGTTGAGTAGACCATAATATCATCCACAAACACTAAAATGATCTTGTCTAGGTATTGGCTAAGCACATGAACATGGTTGGTGCATTTGTAAGTCTGAATGGCACCACCATGAACTCGTAGTTCCCATATATTTTTCTAAATATCATATTATGAATGTCTTTAGCCATGATCTTGACTTGTTTATATCTAAATCTTAAGTCATTTTTTGAAAACATAGTATCTTCTCTTAGCTAGTCAAGCAAATCATCAATTCTTGGTAATGGAGATTTATTCTGTATTTTTTCATTGTTTAACTACTAAAAATTAATGCATAGTTGTAACATGCAATCATTCTTCTTCACAAATAGAACTGATGCTCCCATATACCCCTTATCTAATAAATCCTTTAGTTGCAATTTCAATTCTATCTATTCGTGGGTGCTCATGCGATATGGTGTCTTAGACATTGGCCATGAACTAAGAATTAGATCAATAGAGAAATTGATGTCTCTCTTAGTTCGTAACCCTGGTTTTTCATCTCAAAATAAATTATGTACTATTGTAAAATGGGGTGGTTCTCAAGTTTGGTTTTTTTGTCTCTGTCTTCTACTACACCTTTCACCTAAATTGTGAATAGAGTACACCCCTTTTTACTACATCTATTTTCTTTCAATTTTGAAATCTATCTAACCAAAATAGGTTTCTTCCTTTCTCACATTGTTCTTCCTCCACACTCATCTTCAAGGAATTCCAATGACTTATTATAATAATCCTCCTTGTTCCTCTGGTCTACTAACTATTCCATGCCAATTAATATATCATACCAACCCAATAGAAGTATGTTGAGATTCATTGTTGTATCCTTGTCATCCAGTTCTAAGTGGCATGACTCCACTAATGTTTGGAAATAATACTAAGAGGGGGGGGGGGGTGAATTAGTATTATCAAATCAATTATTTTTCATTTCACGATTAGATTTGTATATGCTACTTTAGTTATGAGAAACTGCGTATATACACTACTGTGTTTAAATCAACCAGCGTATATCAGTAAACTTATGATTCATTAAATGTTGATCTTTAGTCAGTGCATCAGAAATTCATTAACCATAAGAATAGTAAACAGGTGCAGTAAAACAGAACAGATCATCACACACATGGACACAAGATATAAGGTGGAAACCCAATGTGGGTGAAAACCA
>APFE031305022.1:20833-49227 GCA_000404065.3 Pinus taeda | reverse complement strand
TTTTTTTGGAAAAGACATTTTTGTTGTGCTATATTAATATATGTCAATTTTTTTAATTTTGACATAATTAAAAAATTGACATTATAAACCTAACCAATAAATCAAATAACATCTCATTTTAAAAAAAGGTTTTCTTATATTCTCGTATTAATATATGTGACGATTTAACATAACTAACTTGATTTCATAAATTTAAACAAAATTTTATCAACCCTCTGAACATATACCACTAGTCTTATTGACTGATAAATAACAAAAAAAAAAAATTAACCTGTCATTCTCATTGGACCTAATATATAGTACCTAATTTCAAACACAAAAAAAAAATCATAAAAATACTTGTAAATAAATATAAATTTAAAATACGAACTTCCAATTAGATAACTAATAGTAATTATAATATTATAAAAGTTTAAATGATAAACATAGATAAACACAATACTTATTAATAAAAAATAATATAAATCAATAAACATTGAAAGACCTTACTAATTGAAAAAAAAACTCAATAACCAAGAACAATACAAGTCAATAGAAGATTAAAACATCTATATGATAATAGAACTCAGTAATAAAAGAAAATATAATAATTCGATTCAAATTATTATCGTAAGAAAATCAAAATTACACGTCTGGTTTCTTTTTTTTTTCCAAAGTCGTCACTTTTATAAGAAACAAATAATATAATTATCAAAACCTTCGATTTCAATTCAAAACCCTATGCGTCGTGATTAAATATGGAATCTTTTTTATTTCTTCGAGGCGTATAATGGGCTCTATACACATGATAAGCTTTATATACGAAAGACAACTTGCATTGTCAGCTTGTAATTATTATAATTGATAACTAAAATTATAATTAGAACATTTTTATTTATAACTAATGTATTAGATTTATTTTGTAATTAAAATTTTATATGCCAAAGGCAATAAATTGTTCAATAATTATTGATTATTATAGTTAACACAATTATGTTATTCTCATAATAATATATATATATATATTATAATATATATAATAATATATAATTTAATTTTAATTATTTATGAAAGTAAATCGTTTATCTCAAAGTGTTTAAATTTAGTTTAAGTTAAGTTAGGTTTAGTTTAGTTTTACCGCAATCATTTAATATTGATATCTCCAATGTCATCATATTTAACTACTTCATAATATTGAGATGATCAATTTTCTGCGCCATGTTTCTCTCCATTTTTTGTCATCATTTTAATATGAATGAATGAAGCAAAGATAGGCAAACAATTTAGAGGCTATAGGATTTGGAAAAAGAGAAGAAGAAAAGTAAATATACTTGAAGTCAATTTTTTAAATTGTAAGCCTCGCTGAGACATGGATCAACAAAGATCTTAATTAAATTTTTATGTCGTTGTAATTAAGGCGGAGCGTTGGAGAATACAATTCCAACCCCCTGCTAGGTGTCAAAACCGTCCATCCAACTGTCATAGTTCAGTTTCAGCTAGTCCAGTTTAGTTCAATCTTATTGTAATCATTTAATGTGGATGTCTCAAATGTAATCTTATTTAACTAATTCATAATATTGAGAAGAGCAACTCTCTCTTCCACATTTCTCTCCATTCTTTATCATGGTATCAGAGCACAAAGTCACACCAGACTCGGGAGAGAGCAACACTTCAAAATTTAAATTCTTTTGGACATGCAAAGAAGAAACCAGCATCGTGAGAGACCAAGAAAAAAGTACGAAAGCAGCTTGAATTTCACCCCTATAAAGAAAAAGAGGTGTGGCAATTGCGCATCTGTCAAAAGAGCTAAATACCTCAGTTTCACAACTCAGCAAAAACAAAACTGCAAAAAACATCGCCAACTTGCAAAATTGTAGACATTTTAAAAAAATATTTACACCCGAGTTAAAGGAGTGTGCACAACTCCACAGAGAAACCGAAGCTGCGCAATCGTTGAAGCGGCCGTTTTGAAAAGGCTGGTTTTGTGAACGTAACAATAAGTCGTTAATACTTGCTGCACTAAACGACAAAGGAGGGCTCGCTTTTTGGAACATAATTGGGCTCTCAAGTCTAAAAAGCGTTTTTCTATTTCATTCCAGCCAAATTCTTTTAAAGGCCTTTTAAAGAATTGGGTGATTTGTTTTTTAAAACAAAGATATTTCTTTTTTCATTATTTTTGAAAATGTAATTCAAGGGATTAGTCTTGGATGGCTCCAAGGATATTGTGAGAGAGGGCCATGTGAATGGGCTCTACTTGATTTTTTATTTTTATCTTTTATATAAGGGTTTTTATTTAAAAAAGGGGAAATGGATTTTTCATTGAAAGTTTATTTTAAAACAGAAGTGTTGTTTTTTTGACATTTTTTTTAAAAGGAAATTTAAAAAGTGGTATTGTGATTTTTTAAAAAAAGAAATTTAAAAAGTGGTATGGCTAAAATTGGTTTTAGATATTGTGATATTTTTTGTGAAAGCTTTGTTAAAGTGTTGTTTTAGTAAAGAATTTTTGGAAGCAAGGTTTTTGTAGAAAAATTGTAGACTCGTTTGTTTGTGGAAGACAAGAAGGAAAGGCATAGTTATTGCACTTAGTTGTGATGTCTATAGTTTATTTTTCTTATTGAGTCATAGTGAGTCAACACTCAACAAATGGGAAAAGGTAAGAGGCCACCAAAGTGAAAGAAGTAGCAGGAGATGTCTGAATTTTTTTTATGATTAGAAGAAAAGGCAAACAAGGAACCCTAAGATAGCCTTAAGAGGAGTTTTCGTGTAAGGGGGAGTAATCTAGTTGAAGATGAAGAACTTGGTGAATCCCACTGTGTTCGGCCATAAGTGGATGATGGGTGAAGAATTTGTAGAAGAAGTAGAGAAGGAGCACATAGATGCTCGTGAACCCCAATGTGCACATTCACAAGTGGATGAAGATTTGGTGATTCTAGCAATAGATCTTGTTGATGAAAATTTGGTGATTCCACCAATAGAGCTTGTTGATGGCGATTTGATTAATCCATCAACAGAGGTCGATAATGACAGTAAAACTGTCATTGAAGCATCCAATATTATTGTAAATCTAGCAATTAATATTGTTGATATGAACTTTGATGATGAATTGTTTACTAATGATGAATGGTTGCAGGTGATGCAACAAAAACATCATATTGACATGATGCTATTTGGTGAGATAATCCCACTTGAATATGAAAATCAAGTGGAAGACAATCTATTTTCAGTAGCATAGGTTAGTACAGAAGTGGAAGAGACAAAGACAAAGATAGAGATGTAGTTAGAGGCAGAGGCAAAGAAGCAAGCCCATAAAGAAAAAACAAAGATAGAGATAAAGGCAAATAGGGAAGCACAACAGGAGAAACCTCTCATTACAGAGCAAAAGGAACATATCCAATATGGTTCTGCAATTTTTTCATACTTACCATTGATTTCCAGTGTGCAAATACACAAAAATATTATGAAGAAGAGTTAAATTTCCTTGAAGCATGGCTTGCAACACCATGTCTTGAAAATGTCTGCATAGAATTGTTGAAATGAATGTTGAAGAAAACTTGGACAATGAAAACATCAATGAAATTTTCAGGTATTGGAGTCCGGAAGAGACAAAATTGTATTATTAACTTATGTTGTAGCAAATTGATGACGAAGAACACACAACAAAAGGTTACATGTGGTAGTATTCCACATACAAGCCGATTTTTGAAGAAGTCCAGGACATGCTTAGACAACCTGGAACAATGGAAGACCTGCACCAACAACTGAAGAAACTGAGGTTTGAAGGATACAACAAAGAGAAAAAGATGAAAAAATTTAGATGCTACAGGATCTAGAAGAAGGGAGGAAGAAAAGTAAATGTAGTTGAAGTCAATTTTTTTAATTGTAAGCCTAGCTAAAACATAGACCAATAGGAATCTTAATTAAATATTTATGTAGTTGTAATCAAGGGGGAGTGTTAGAGAATCTAATTCCAACCACTTGCTAGGTGTCAAAACCGTCCATCTAAGTGTCCTAGTTCAGTTTTAGTTAGTATAGTTTAGTTCAGTCTCACGACAGTCATGTAATGTTGATGTCTCCAATGTAATCTTATTTAACTAATTCGTAATTTTGAGAAGGGAAACTCTCAGCTTCACATTTCTCTCCATTCTTTGTTAGTATATATCAATTATATAAATAATTATTAAAGTTTATAATATTAATTATAATAGGAAAAAATAATATTAATATCATTGTTAATATGAATATGAATGTCAACTTTAACATGAACATTAAGGATAATGGCAACTAATGGTGTCACCTACCAAGGTAGACATTAGGGGAATTTTGAGGTCTAAAATGGGCCTCTAAGGAAATTATAAAATAATAGTGGAAATAATAAAATAATATTAGATTACATCATCAAATGTTAGAGGGAAAAAAGGAAAAAACTATTTTTTCAACTCATATTTTCAACTTATCTCCCTATGGGTTTACTCAAATTATGAGCGAAAACACTTGTTGGACGCATAATTTGATTTCTCATCCAAAGAGTACCTATGTTGCATACTTTCAATGGACAATGGATGTTGCACTCATGTTTTTCCATGTATTTCTCATTTTTCATGTATTAGGGTCCATTCAAAGTATGAAATATGGGTACTCCTTGTATGAGGAAATTTTTCATCCAATGAGTACTCTAGCTTGAAATTTGAGTAAAACCTTAGGGAGATAAGTTGAAAATATGACTTGAAAAAATAGATTTATTATTTTATTATTTTTTAATCTTTTTACTTTTTTACTCCAAAAATGGTAAATCATCCCCCATGGTTGACATCATCACCTTGAATCCTCTTGGTTCATAGAAAGTTTATTTTGATTGTACATTTTTCTTTGGAGGCCCATTTTAGACCTCAAAATTTCCCTAATGGGAATTGCCTCGACAATCAAAAGTGGCTAAAATTTGGCCAAAAAAATTTCAAACAATCTAGAAGTAGCAGTGTCTGAATCATGTTTTTTATGGTGGAAATGGATTCAAATCCATCAAAAGCCTCTCCGGCACCCAAAATCTTGAAGTTTGACAATTGTGACCTAGATATACAAAAATTCCTTCCAAATTTTCTCAAAATCTTGTCGGAATTTATTGAATTTTTAGGGAAAATTTGCAGGTTGGTTAGACTATGACACAACTAATTATTGAAAATAAATAACTCCATATACTTGTGATATCGTTAAATTTATTATGTTATGAGGTTTTTGCATATAAGAAATAATTTTGATATATTCCCATTCTTGTGTTCAACTTGTTTGCTAGTCTAGTGTTTTTAGAGCCATTGTTTTTGAAATATTTACACTCATATTATTCTGTATAAGAAAAGTATGGAAATAAATTAAAAGTATAACAAAGTTGCAAAATAGTAAAACTAAACAAAGTTGTATAAACAATAATAGGTAGTGAAATTGTAGCAAAAATAAAAAAGGAGTTGCAACAATGTATAAAGGAGTTGCACAACAACAATAACAACTATAGTAAATGGAGTTGTAGCAATAGTAAAAATTATATTCAATGGATTTGTAGCAACATTAAAAACTACGGTCAATGAAGTTGTAACAATAGGAACAATTGCAGTCAATAAAATTGTAGCAATGGTAACAACTACGATCAACGGAGTTGTAGTAATAGGAAACAAAGTTGCAACAACAAATAGTAATAGGATAGCTATAATTGAGTTGCAATAACTATGAGCTATAGCTAAAGAAAAAAGACTTTGTTTGTATCATGCTACTATGTGTTCTTCTTCTATTGCATTCATCCATATTTATACAAAACTTTCAATAAGTTAATTTGGATTAAAAATTAGCATTCCCTTCATTGATAACCTTTCGAATCTCTATTCAGAGAGAGAAAAAAGTTGAAATAATTTCTATGGCGTGTTGTTCCTTCATATTTCAACAAGCTTAGGCAGTGAAAACTCTTTATAATTTCATGTTGACCCTTCAGATTTTAATAAGTTGAGGTTGTGGTACCTCTTCACAATTTTGACCACCAGTGAAATAATTACTATTGGTGGAATTCTCCCTCTTAATTATTTCAATCCAAAAAAAAGTTAATGTTATATCAAAATTTTTATAATACCATACACATCCCTATATTTTTCCTATGAATTTGAAATAGTTCATTTGTCAAGGGTTTTGTAAACATATCTACAAATGATTTGCAAAACTCCGTAAAAATTTAATTAGTGTTTATTAATTCTAAAATGTAATGATACCTTATATAAATATGATTAATTATTTTATGGAAAACATTATTCCTTAATAACACTATGTCATATTTTTTGTCAAATAAAATATGATTTGGTTCTTCTTGTTCATACAACAATTCCTTCAAAACTCTTCTTAACCCTACTATTTGACAAGTTGTTGTTGTTACAACAACTTACTCTACCTCAGTAAATTATAAATTCGCAATGGATTTCTTCTTTGATTCCCATGCCGCTTCACCTAATTCAAAACTAAATACATACCCAAATGTTCTCTTCTTGTCATCAACACTGCCTACAAAATCACTGTCTATATATCTAGTCAACATAAAATCTAGATGTGATGTATACAAGATATCATAATTTGTTGTTACACGAATATATCTTAATATTTTTTTCCCATCTTGCTAATGGGAACTCTTTGAAGACTCCATAAATATAGAAATTAAACTTGTGACAAAAATTATATAATGCCTTGTTAAACTCAAACACATGAGACTTCCAACTAATTTCTTATATAAGGTCAGATTAACACTTGACCCTTGATCCTTCTCACTGAGTTCTGTACCTGTTGCAATTGGTGTGACCTAACTTACAATCCACCATCCTAAACCTTTTCAATATATCTTTTGCATACTTAGATTGACAAATAGAAATTCCATCTTTAGATTAGGTTATTTCAATACCAAGAAATATTTCATCAACCCTAAATGAGTCATCTCAAAAAACAAATTCATGGTTGTTTTAAAATCATCTATTGAAATATCTTCGGTGAAATTTAAATCGTCAACATACAAGCAAACTTTCAAAATTTTACCCTTATAATTCACCTTAGTATATAGGGTTGGCTCACTTAGACTTTTGTTGCAACCTTTATTATTCAAATATTCATTACCTATTGTACCATACCTAGGGTGCTTGCTTCAGTCCATATAGTTATTTCTTTAACTTGTATACTTTATCTTTTTGTCAATCAATTTCATATCCTTGATGTTGCTTCACATACCTCTTCTTATAAAAATACATTTAAAAATGTAAACTTAACAACCATATGATAGATTTTCCATTTATTTTTTCTACAATAGATAACGCCATCCTTATTTTATCAAGTCTAGCTATGGGTTCAAAATTTTCATTAAAATCAATATCGGGTTGTTGATTGAACCCCTGAGCTACAAGTCATGCTTTGTGTTTCCCAACTTCACCTTTAGCATGCAACTTGGTCTTTTAAATCTATTTAACACATATATTTATTTTTCCTTTGGGTAGATCTATAATATGTAGAGTATTATTTCTTTATATGGCATCAATCTCTTCATCTGTAATGTTTAGTCAAAATTCTCCTTTAAGGACTTCTTCTAAATTTACAGGGTCATATGCAATTAATGAAAAATTTTAAACTTGAACTATTTCATCATTTTTCTCATATCATTATCTTAAGCTCATAGTCTTCTAACTTTTAATTATGTTCCTTAATGTATCTAACATATGATTTCATTCATTACTTACCTTTAATCTTGTTGGTTTTTGTACACCTTAACTTGATGGTTTTCCACATTCTTGAGTTCTGGGTGTTTTGAACTGTAATGCATTGAATCTTGGTGATTACCTTGTTGAAGTACTTGCAATAGGTGTATGTGCATATGGAATCAAATATCCACCCTATAAATCATGCTCATATCCATAATAATCTACATGAGAGGATACAACTCCTTCTACAACAAATTTATGAATGCTTCCACCCCAAGCTTGTTCTTCCTTAAACTCAACATCTATGTTGATAGTATACTTCTTGGTGATGGTATTATAGAATCTATATGCCTTAGACTCCTTAGAATATCCATTGAAGGTACATTTCTCACTTCTTTCATCCAAATTCCTTTTCATCTCTCTTGGTAAATGTGTGTAGGTCACACACCTGAAAATCCTTAAATGATATATACTGCAACTCTTACCACTCCAAGATTCTTTGGGAACTTAGTCCTACATGCTCTTAGTCAAACTCCTGTTGAGAATATAAACTAAAAAAATAATTTCTTCTCCCCAATGTTCATTTAATAGATTCTTTTCCTTCAACATGCTTCAATCCATAGTCATGATGGTTTGATTCTTCATTTCTACCACTCCATTTTTCTGTGGTGTATAATGTGTATCAAATTGTCTTTGGATTCCATGATACTAACATAACTCCATGAAATCATTTAGCATATATTCACCATCTCTATCTGATCTTAAAAATTGAATATATTCGCCACTTTCCTTTTCAACTATGACTTTAAAACTTTTGAATGCACTAAAAGCTTCAAACTTTTGTTTCTGAAGATAAACCCAAGTTTTTTATTGCACTCGTTATTACAAGTTAAAAAATAAACATTACCAGCCAATGAAGGTGTTTGGATTAGTCCACACAAATTTGTGTGTATAATATCCAATGGGGCTTTCACCCTATACAAAACTCTAGGTACAAATTTCTCTTTGTGATACATGAGCTTATTGGTTGCTGAATATTGGGAAACCCTTTCACCATCTTCTTCTTTTGTCGCAAATGTAGAACACCAAAATATAAATGACCATATCTTAAATTCATAACCAAGATTCATCCAGTGGATACTATTCTATATATATAGTTGTTTTTTATATATTTATAAATGCATAATGAGATGGCAATGTTAGGTGTCTTGGAGTGTTCTATCACAGATGGTCCTCTATAATCCTCATTATTTAAGATTCAATGGCTATCTACTAGTTTTGAATGTATTATTCAAAGACTCATTATCTAAGATTCAATTGATATCAGATTCAATTGATATCTATCACTTTTGAATGTACTATTCAAAAACTCATTATCTAATATTCAATGGCTATCTATCAGTTTTGAACGTACTATTCAACGAATCTTTCCCAGCAGGAAATGAATCGGTAAGCATTTTTTGAATTGATAGCAAACCATATCCAACATTTCAACAACCTAATCATTAGTAAACCAACTTTGCATAAGAAATGTACATCTTCCATACATATGGTATCCATGCGAGAAGGTGAATGAGATGAGTTGTTGTAACATGATAGACGACCAGTTGACATGGAATGGCCTTAGGGTCAAAGGTCAACTTGTTATCAAAGACATATATGCCTACTTGACTAAGGGACTGGCTGGCACTCATCATTTTGGATGGTATCAGGCAGTGTGGAAGTGAGATATCCCACTAAAATTGGCATGTCTGGTGGTCCATAACATGATACTTACACAGGATAATTTACTGAGGAGAGGATATGTGGGGCCCAAGAGGTGCGCTTTATGCAAGATATCTATGGAGGATACATGCCATCAATTTCTTCAATGTCCATTTGCTTATTCAGTATGGGAGGAGGTTCTTACCTTCTTAATGATTTTCTTTAGGTGGGAGGGCTCCATGGTGGAATGTTGCTTGAAGGTATGGTTCACGGAGCAGAAGGCATATATGGTTCTCCTTTTTTACATATTTTGGGGATATGGAGGGTGAGAAACACTTTGATATTTGAGCATAGAGATCTTGATATGTGAGACTTGTATTAGGAGCTTCTCATTTTTCCTAGAGAAAGGTCATGTGACCATTGGACAAAACACCAGGTACATTACACTCATGTGACCATTGGACAAAACACCAGGTACATTACACTCAAGGATGTGTGGGATAATTTCTTGGTGGGTTTCTTTGATGGGGTTGCATCAGCAGGGATTTATGGGAATGGGATAGTGATCTATTTAAGCCCTTATGAATATTATTTTTTCAAATGGTTCCATAGTTAAGACACAAATATTAAGGCAAAGTTGTTGGCTTTAGAGGGCATCCTCTATTATGCCACATGAATGGGGATTGAAAATATCGATATTTTTTAGGATTCCAAAATCATCATACATTGGGCTAATGAAAAAGCCACTCTAAATACTTCTGATCTGTATCACTAGCTGAACAAAACAGAGCCTTTAATATCCACTTGCCAAAGGGTCTTGCTCTCACACATTTATAAGGAACAAAATATGTACGCTGACAGATTATCGAAAGAAAAGTGTTGTGCGTCTGTGGATCACATACACTTCCAAGGGTTTTCTTTTTGGGACTTACCATGTTTTTTTTATTTGGATGCCGATTTTCTATCTCTGGATGTACCTATGGCATCCTAGTCATGGGAAAAAGGGATGTATTTGTCGATGGACATACATTCGGGGAGCTTCTTTACACATGGATCATGTTTTTTTGTTTATTTGCAGGGTGGTTACATTGAAGAAAGGCGTTCTACTATTCGGTTGATCTAGACTGCCTATTTTAACACGGGATGAGTTTTCTTGGTGGAATGGTCAGGTTCGATCTGTTGTATCTCTGCGAACAGAGGGGCTCTACAACACTGTGTTCTTCTATCATGACTATTGCTCCAAGTGTTTTAAGTTTTTCTGATAGGAATATGTTAGATGGTAACATAGTGTATTTATATTTTCGGTTGGTCACTACGTACCTATTTTTCAAATGAGATGAGTTTCTTTTAACATCTCCAGCGGAAGAAGTACCTCGATATTGAATCCATTCAGCTCTGAATTGAATGTGAATCGTTGTCATCTGGACATGAATCCGAATCAGATCTCAATTTTTGGGTAGAGAAGAAGGGACTGTTTGTATTCTCGTTTCAATCTCATTGTGGTGGTGGGATCAGGCTTGCTTCCGTTAACAGAACTTCCTTTGATAAACTGTCTGCCTTCTTGTTCTGTAACCTGTAAATGTGCTGTATGGGATCAGGCTTGTTGTGGATGAGTACTCGCATGCATCGACACTGATTTCCAATTACTGCAAGCATTCGGTCAGGTTTGCACACCTCCACCAGAGCGTGGTGCACCAAGTAGTGTTTCTTAAGTTGAACTCCGAGCTATGTCTCATGATCACGTTAACACATATTTCATTCCCCCGGTATGACGTTTCCACATTCCTATTAGCGTGGATTATTAAGATTTCTCTCTCCTAAGTTGAACTCCACATTAACACATATTTTATTATCCCAGTATAACATTTCCACATTCCTGTTACCGTGGATGATTGAGATTTATCTCTCTATTTAGACATTATAAACTGTCATATAAAACAAAATTTAGAGAAGAACTTGAAAGTGCCATCCAGTGCACAATGTTTAGAGAATATAAAATGTCATATAAAACAAAATATGTACAAATATCCAAGGCATTCTGCCATACAAAACAAAATATGTACACATCTCGAAGGCATTTCTGCCCTTTAATTTTTAAATTAGTCAAAAATTTGCAATGGGATTACACACAGGTCCCTGTCTCTCCTTATAAACTGTCATATAAAATAAAATATGTACACATTTTGATGGCATTCTGCCATATAAAACAAAATATGTACAAATGTCGAACATTTTGTGGTTAAAAATCTTGGATTTTGGCTTTTAAATTAAACTCCATGTTATTCGTGTGTATATGTATATATGAGAAATATTTTAAGCAAATTTATTAATTTTATTAATTAGTAATAGGTTATCATCTATCAAATATTAAAATAATATGTATTTTTTTTAAAATATAAATTTTAAAAAATTTGTATATAATTTTTTTTTTTTTACAACGTGATAAATTATAGTTAATAGTAAAATATATGTATTTTAGAATATAAAATCTTAAAAATGTTTGTATTTAATTTTTTTTTTCCAACTTGATAAATTATTAGTTTGAGTGGACTTAATGGTTAAGAGCATGTGTTACCTCCTAAAAGGTCATATGTTTAAAACCAGAAAAAAGGGTAAAATATGTATGCTTTTGTCGGTGGATCTCTTGTCCCACAAACAAGGGAGTCTCATACACCAATTCGGTGTCTCGCTTGGTTGTGACCTTAAAATTGGATGATAATAATCATAATAATACACAAACACAATGTGTAATTTCTAATTACTTAAATTGTATAATTGAATGCATAAATGTATACAATGCATATTTTAGACAAACACAATGTGTAATTTCTAATTACTTAAATTGTATAATTGAATGCATAAATGTATACAATGCATATTTTAGACAAAATTGACAAAAAAAATATACATAAAATTCGATGATAATAATAATAATATACAAACATAATGTGTAATTTCTCATTACTTAAATAGTACTAATTGTATGCATAAATGTATACAATGCATTTTTTAGACAAAATTGACAAAAAAACATACATAAAACAAGCCAAAACATAAAATAGTGAGACTATTTGAAATGCTTTTAAAAAGTTTTAATGATAACAAATTAGTTTTTTTTTTAATTATACATATGTATACTTGAAATATTTTATTTATGAACCACATATGCATAATTGATATTGAAATATTTTATTTATGAACCACATATATTTCTAAATACATCTCATTACTACCTAACTTTGTATAGTGAAATATTTATTTCTGTCCAACATTGTATATCTTTATTATTATTATTACTATTTCTTAAATATCACATATCAATTTTATATTAGAAATTCAGTGACTTACACCTCTTGATCTTATCAGATAGTGGTTGAATTATTTTACATTTCACTATTACTTCTCTTTGAGCATTGAAATGTTTTACTCTGGTAAACAATGATATACACAAATGAAGTCTATATTGAAAAATATTAGAAATATGTGTAGTGTTGTTTTAATCAATCTTAATTGACTGAGATTGCAACATTTAATTGTAAATCCAGGGTAGGTCTTGCTGTTTCAATGGAGTTCACACTATCTGTGCTAATACACTCCAGCCAAGAATAAGGAAGTGAAGAAAACAGTAAAATATGTCACTGATTTAAATTGTTGAATCGAACCATGCATGTAGACATAAAAACACTCTACAAAATTAAATCACGTTTCGCAGCTATCAAAGTAAGTACATGCTACACAGGAACTAATATCTTCTCCAGCTAGTTACTACCACTATGTTGATTAACTCAGTGTAACAGCACAATGTAAACGGAAATAGCAGCGAATGTAATCCATGATTTGTACAAAAACAACGAGAAACTATAAATCAATTAGCTAAACTAGCATGTACATTACCTCTATCACTGCAATCCATGCCAAAGAGGAGGGCCCTTCCTCCTCAGCAGGGCACAGGAATAACACAAAAGTAATTAACGAATCAGTTGAAGAGAAGTAACAGCATCACCGTGTTGATTAATATTAAGAATAAACTCAGAATTACAGAAGTAGAATGACAGTACTTGTCTATGTTTCATCTCTTGTACATGAAAGATCGAGTTCCTTTATATTTTTTACAACCCGAAATTAGAAAAAAGATCAGTCATGAGAATGATTCTCATTCTAATAAAAAATAAAAGTAGTTACAACCTATTTATAAATAAATATACATCAGTTATGATTGCAACCGCTTGGGTTTCGTTGTTTCCAAAATAAATAATCCTTACTGCCGACAACTATTATGTGGAATAGTACCCACATTTGTCAGCTTCGGCGCAACAATATCGAGTGAATGGTGGTTCGGGATGTCACAACATCACTGGCAACAACACTTTTGGCGTTAGCGGACTCTTGTATCAGCGCGTAGTGTAACAACATCCTCTAACAACATCTAATGTGTAACAACAACCTATAACAACATCCAATGTGTAACAACAACCTATAACAATATCTAGGGTGTAACAACGAATCATTCTACTCTTCTCTGCAGTTAATTCGTGTTGCCTGTCTACTCCATAGCCTTGGTCTCTCAAGCCATCACCTGAAAAGAAGAAGAGCTTCCCAAAATACTTCTTCAATACTCTCCCAGTTAGCTACAAAAAGGAATAAAGCCTCGTATTGTTCAGTAAAATACAACAAAGTAACATGACAGTAGAATAAGTTAAAAAGGTGAGAAAATGGGGAAATGGGTCATGTAAAGTCATAGGCCTGGAGAACAGAAATGTCAAAATTGGGGAAAGAATGCGTAGAAAATAGTTAAAAAACCACACCCAACATCTCCCCTCGACTGAAGCAACTACGTGTCCCCATGCAGAGTCTCAGCTTCTTCTACTGTACCCCTAATGCAAGTCTGTGAAATTGTAGGCACCAGTAGTGTCTTCGCCCAGAGATCTAAACCCTTGAATGCCCATCAAGTGATGTGGCCAAAATTCCTCTTCATAGTCACATAGGTGATAATCTGGCTGATACTCCTCTACTGGAAACCATATTAATGACATTTAGATCTGAGGCCAATCCAGAATGCCCCTAGTGTCTGCACAATCTGAGCATATTCGAACACCCATGTAACAACAACCAAAAAGTTCTCGTACTCAAAAGGATCCCCTTCTTGTAATTTAGCGCTACAGGCCTGAGTGTGCTTGAGACATCCTGTTAGCACTCAGCTTTTCATATCTATATATAGGTTGAGGAAGATCCTCACGATCCTTTTTCTATATGTGGCTGGTTGTTCTTTGATTTTTGGAGTTGAAGAACAGCTTAAACTCATGCCTAAGTTTGTAACCCATCCCTTGTTCAGCTCTGACCCACAATGTTGTTCTCTCCTCATTGGCTTTTGCTGATTTCTTGGCTAAGTGCTACTCAATCTGATTCCTCATGAATGAAAGGAAGGCCTGCAACTACAAATCCCCCATGTAGGAGAAGGCACTCACCACCATCTTCGTGCTAACATATTCACACATTATATTGTGCAGGAACAACTCGCACAGTAAGCTCTGGTCATCAAAGTCGCGGGAGAAAAAAATTTCCAAAAAGGTAAGGGTTGAAGAACCCAAATAGGACCTATTCTCAAAAACTGCCTTTAATTGAAATAAATAATAATGTTCTTAAAGGAACATTGGGTATGATGGGGACAACCACCTACATGCTAGCAGGTTTAGGGCAAGGTCACGAAGCTTAATCTTATCATTCATTAGGTCTAAGACCTGTCAATTCAGCTGATACAACTATTCATCCTTCTTCTTTATAGTTTCCTTGTGCCTCCATGCTTCCTCTTCTCTTTCCCATCCTTATTTTAACCATTTTTATCCCATGGAATCCATCATTCTTTTATTAACTTTGAGTGAGATCACTCCCTCTTGTAGAGAGAGTTCCAACTGCTTCCATTTTTGCAACTCTGGCAACAAAAACATCTTCTTAGAACACCATCCTTCATCAAGTCCACCGAGTGTTCTTCCAAATGTAGTATCAATTGAGGGTGTAATAGCTTCCTGAGGGTGAAACTATTCCACCTCGACTGTTGGTTCTTGTATAACAGCAAATTTGTCAGTGGATTTTGTCACATTTTCTTTATCTTCTGGGTCAACTTCCATTTTCGGTGTTGGTTCTTGTGTAACAGCACTATTGATCGTAGGTTCATGGATGTTAGCTTCCCCTTCCTTCACTTGGATGACTTCCTCCTCCACTGTTGGTTTTGATCAAAACAACAATGTCAGCCAAGGGTTCCTTTATATCCATTACCCAATCACTTTATGTGGATTGTGCCATCTCGGTTATTGGTTCTTATGTAACAGTGATGTCCTCAATGGTTTCTTGTGTATCAGCTTCTTAGATTTCAATTTGGGTCTCCCACAAGGTGGTGTCTGCTATACAAACCTTAAATCCTGCTACCACTAGCTTCTCAGCATAGGCTATGCACACAGTGCCCGAAACATATCCCTTTCGGGCCCTATTCAAGGCCTTAGCCAAAGTATCTAGCCATGGGACTCTTGCCTCTACCTTTCCTTCTGTTAGTTGTTCCCTCGGCTCTCTATTTTCTTTTTCTAGAATTTCAATTTTTTATAGCAAGGATTGGGTTTCACTCTTACCAGGTGAAGGAGGTTCCTCTGGATGAGCCTGCTCCTCATCCTTCTGCTATGCTGCTTCTTTGTTCTTCCTTGACATGGATGGGGACTTTGGGTGCCCATTAACCCTTATCCTTTGCTTCGGTCACCTGTCACCAATTGGTTTATCAACTGGCCTCTTACTAACCCTTACTGTCAACGGCTGGGGTTGCTCCTTTTTCACTGTTGGAGCTTCATCAAATGTTTTGGTTTGCCTCCTGCTGGTTGTCCTGGGCCTCTCCCTCATGAATTATTCCCAATTCTTACCCTCACGGCTCAGAGAGTCCAGCACAATGAGTTTGATAAGGCCATGGTTTGTGACACACATTTCAGGATACGTAGTTGTTTTCACAGCTGCGCCCATATGCCTAATGTTGTCTAACAGGAAGTAAGGAAAGTTGACCAGTTGTTGATGCCAGAGGTGGTTCAACAATGGAAAGTGGTAATAAAACACAATTGTTGCCCTTCCCTCGCAAGTAATGTACTTGATGAGGTAGAGGGCAACATCAACATAGATGTGGCAAGAAGTAAGGAAGGTTGACCAGCTGTTGATGCCAGAGGTGGTTCAGCATTGGAAAGTGGTAATTAAACACAATTTTCTCCGTTCCCTCTCAAATAATGTACTTGATGAGGTAGATGGCAACATCAACCCATGTTTTGGGGGGTGACAGTTTATCAATTTCCCTTCCTTTCTTTACCAACGACTCTTCTTCTTGGAGGAAATCCCCTTTCAACGAGGGGTCATTGACCTTCTTATTGAACCACCTCTTTCCTTCCATTGGTAATCCTGTTACTCTAGCAATCACCTCTTTCGTGACCTCCAGCTTCAATCCTCTGACCTGTCTATTTTATCTCCAAACTCTTTGCAAATTCCATGGAAACACCACCATCTGATCCTTCTAACCTCTGGATGAATTCAAACCAGCCTGCATCCTTGAAAATCTTACATGCATCTTGGCAATCCTCCAAGGCTTCTGTTGACCCTAGCTCGTGCTGTATTGTTGCTCTACCCATTTCTTATGAAAATTCAGTGTTGTTTCACCTCCTTCTCCCTTCCTCTATATGCTTTGGTGTCATCGACACACAAATTAGTTGTTTCAGCATGCATTGTTATCTTCCAATTCTCTGAGCACTCTGAATAGGGATTCAACGCTTTTAGTAGGGGTAAATTGCAGGGTGATAGGGTAGCGTAGGTGAGGATTTAGAATTGGGATTTTGTATTTATGATTCGTAGTGCATGGTCAATTTTCCTTATTAATAGTGAGTCATGGGAGGTCTTGTCGATGGTACACTTGCCCTTTTTGGTATGATCAACATTAAGTAACAATAACTACTAGGTCATCATGCCTTAATTGCAGGATTTTTAGAATAATCACAAATCATGTGACGGTCATGTCACAATATGATTCACTCCCCCACCCCGGCTTAAATATGACAGTCATCCTCAGCCGTCGAAAGTCATGTTAAGTTGCCATGATTACCAAATAAAGTGAATTCAATATTACCTTTTGATGACGTACTTGGCTAACGTGGGGTGAAGTCATGAGTAGCGCGACGCATGAACCAAGCTCTGGCAGTGAGACGCGCGAGCTTAATTCAGATAACGAAGATCATGGTGATGCCTGCTATTTATTACAATAAAATATCTCGTTTATTTCTAAAAATTCATATATATTATTTTAATTTCTACTAATAAATAAAGAAGAAAAGATCATGTAACAACACTTATCATAAGATATGCTTTGAAATAACAGATGTTATTACAGAGTGTGTAATAGCTGCCACCAAGTGGTTTTTGCCTGCTACAAAAGGTGTCTGTCTGCACCTAGAAAAGGTTTTCACAGCCAGATTATTATTATTATTATTATTATTTTGAAGAGTTTAAAGGTGTAACAACCACCAACCATAACTGATTTTTAGTTGTTACACTTATTGGAAAAATTAAAATTTTTGCAACACAAGGAGGCTTTCCCCTGTTCCTATAATCTATAGATCCAAATTTGTGACAATGTTGACAAATGAATCCTTTGAAGCAGGTTTGTGATATAATCAAATATGGTGCCCATTTGCAAGCAATGGTGTCCTTGCACTGTCAATGGTTACCAAATTTACAGTTCCATTGTCAAAGACTGCATCTACCTCATGCGGACCTAGCCATCTAGTGTAGAGCTCACCCTTGAAATCCTTAAATCTTGAGTCATATAAGAGAGCCCAATCTCCTTTCTCGAACTTCTTCTTCTTCATGAATCTGTCATGCCACTAAGGTCTCTATTGCTGGATAATCTATGTTTGTTGGATAGCAGCTAATCGTTTCTCCTCTAATTCATTGAGTTGGTTTAATCTCTGCTTTTGTGTTGTAACCAAATCCAAATTGACCTGCAATTTTGTTCTTAGTTTCTTGATTTCAAATTCAATGGGGAATAAAGGGTTCTTACCATACAAAATTTCATATGGTGAGAATCCAGTGGTATTCCTCCATGTAGTCCTATATTCCCACAACACTTATGGAAGTTTATCAGCCCAATTTCTTCGGTGACTGGCCACAATCTTAGTAAGGATCCCCTCAATGACTTTGTTAGTGCTCTCCACTTGGCCTTTTGCTTGTGGATGATAAGATGTTGTGATTCTATGATGGATTTTATATTTTTCAACCAACTCCTGGATCTTATGAGATGTGAACTAAGGCCCTCCTTCTGTGACTATTTCCCTAGGTATGCCAAACTGGAAAAAGATATCTTCAAACAAAAAGTCTGAGACAACCTGCTCTATGGCTCTGGTTAGTGCCTTTGCCTCTACCCATTTTGTGACATAGTCAATGTAGACCAAGATGTAAGATCTCTATCTAAATGAAGGATTAATTGGTCCCACAAAATCTAGAGCCCATTTCTCAAAAGGTTCTAAGATGATTTGGGGTTGTAATGACATCTCATATGATTATAATGGTTGGCCTATCCTTTGACAACTATCACATCCCTTCACAAAATTCTTGGCATCCTGAAATATTGTTGGTCCATGATACCCTATTGAAAGGACTTTGTATCCTGTCTATTTGTCTACAAAGTGCCCTCTATAAGGTTCCTCGTGACAGGCTTTAAGGATATCAAAGACCTCATCTTCTCTAACATAGCGTCTGATCTGGAAATTTGGTCCAGTGTGATAGAGGTTCCCATCTATCCAGGTATATGTAGCACTTTGTTGTATGATCTTTCTTTTCTCCTTGGAAGACAAATTGTGGAAACTTCCCTACAATAAGATAATTGGCTATATCTGCATACCAAGGTAAGTAAGTAGAAATAACAAAAATATATTCATAAGGGAAAGAATCCTCAGTGGGAATGCAACTGTCATCAATAGTTAGCCTAGAAAGAAAGTCAGCGACTACATTATGTTTTCTAGGCTTATCTACAATAGTGATATCAAATTCTTGTAACAGCAATAACCAGCATGTAATACTATCATTGGTAATTGGCTTATTCATTAAAAAAGGAATGGCATAATGGTTAGTGTGTACAAATATTTGATACCCCCGTGATATAATATATGAATTTATTAATGGCATGCACAATTACTAAGAAGTCATTCTCAGTCACTATGTAATTGAGCTTAGTCGGGGTTAGATTTTTGCTTATGTAATAAATAGCATAAGGTTTCTTATCCTCCAGTTGGCCCAAAACATTACCTACAACAATATCAGATGGATCTATTGCTATGTGAAATGGTAGTTCCCAATTAGGTCCTAGCAAGACCGGAGCTACTGATACACATCATTTTAGCTTTAAAAAGGTCTGCTTACACTTCCATGTCCACTAGAAATCAACATCCTTCATGAGCAAGAAAAATAATGGCGATGCAATTTTTGAAATTTTTTCTATAAATCTCCTGTAATACCCTGCATGTCCCAAAAAAATACGTACCTCTTTTTGTGTTTTGGGGGTTGGAATTTTTAAAATTGCCTCTATTTTTGTAGGGTCTACCTTGATTCTGTCAACAGAAATGTAGTTTCCAAGCATGATCCCTTCAGTCATCATGTGACATTTTTTAGTGCTCAAAGAAACATTAATCTGTACACACCGTTCTAGCACTTTTTCCAAATTGACCAATGTTGTTTTCAAAAGCATCTCCATAAGGTGTAAAATATTCTATGAAGATTTCCAAGCATTCATTCAACAGGTCTGAGAAAATTCCCAGCATTTCCCTTTGAAAGGTTGTTGTCACATTATAGAGTCCAAAAGGAAGTACTTTGTATGCGTGGGTTCCCCAAGGACAAGTAAAGGTCATTTTATCCTGGTCTTCCAAGGCAATATATATCTGATTGTAGCCACTAAATCCATCCAAAAATGAAAAGAATTTCTTTTTGAAGAGGGTATCGAGGACTAGATCTATAAATTGTAAGGAAAAATGGTCCTTATCAGTGGCCTTATTGTCAACACAGACTCTCTTCTTGCCATTCATTTTAGGAACAATGACAAGCGATGAGACCCACTAACTGCCAAATATTGGATAAATAACTCAGGAGTTTTTGTAGTTCTTTCACCACCTCCTTTAGTGTAGGGTTCATGCAGCGTTGTGGTTGTCTGACTGGTTTGTAGCCATCCTTCAAATAAATAAGGTGAGTGCATAGGTTAGGGTGGATCCCTTTGATATCCGTATAGTCCCATGCAAATTTCTTTTTGTATTTATATAACAGCTACAACAACAATTGGTTTTCCTTAGTATTCAAGTTGGGGTTAACATTCAAAAACTTTCCATATTCTATCTCAATTGGACTGTTGTCAATATTCAAAGTGGTTCTCATTTGTTCAAAATCTATATCTCCCACCTCTTCTTCCTCATTCGCATTCTTAACAAAAGCGACAGAAAGTGAGTTATTAATAAAACCATTGATGACATCATCTTCTGACTCATTTTTGAAATACTGGTCTTTCCCCAGAGTGAGGAGTGGCAGGGAAAGATTTGACTCAGGCTCCAACGCATCCCACCAATGGTTGTTTACACTCATATTTGGTTTTGGGGGGTAAAGATTAAGGTTCTTTGTTTTTTGGCCATCCAAGATCGCCATAGATCCTGACCTACAGCCTATAAATGCATCCGCAATGGCCAACCAAGGTCTCCCTATGATCAAAGAATGTCCCCCCAAATTAGATTTATGCTGCAAGATAAGAAAGTCAACCAGATACCTCCAGGAATTTATTGTAATCACTATATCCTCTAACATCCCCTCGGGTTTAACACGGGACCTGTCTGCTAATTCAACTACAATAGGAGTATGTCTAAGTCCCTATGGGTTGAGAGTGACAAAGAGGTCCTTTTTCATTACATTAATGGAAGCCCTGAGATCAATCAATGTGTTGGCTATGGGTTGATCATTAATTTAGACAGTGACCGCAGGATTTCCTAGACCATTGTACTTAGTTAGGAGAGGATGAGAAGTCATTAATTCAGATAATTTCCCCATCACATGTATGGTGGCAGGGTCTTTAGGCTTCCTCTTAGGTTTCTTAATGCACAAATATCTCATTGTTTCAGCATAAATAGGTACTTCTTTAAGGGCTTGTAGGAGAGGAATTCGTACATCTAAATTTTGCAACTCCTTAAGAAAGTCAGTTTGGGCTGTGAAGTCATCCTAGGTTCATCCAATATCTAAGGATATGGAGGGTCCTGTGTTACAACAGTTGAATCTGCTATTACAGGTGTATTAGCTTTCCCCAAGTTGGTCGTTACAGTAGTACAGTTCTTCATGGGTCAGCTGTTAAAGATGTAACAACTTCCTCCATGTCGGTTGTAGTAGGTGCAATAGTCTCCTTAGAGCCTCCAGTATCTCCTCTAGATGGTTCACATTCCTCCTCTATAATGATAGGGGAGTGACTTGGTTTAATTACCTTGCTCGATCGCAATTGTATTTCATTAAGTCCCACAAGGATAATAAAGTAGGTCTGCAAGGTAGTCAGAGCCTCTATGCCTTGAGCTGCTTTATTATTTGGATTTGGGTTAGATTTCACAGGCAGTTGGGGTCGCACAGGTGGTGTAGGAGCATGAGCTTGGAAAGGAGGTAACTAGAGATGTTGTTGCATGGGTAGCCCAGGTAGAGATGAATTCTGCGTATTTCCTCTCCAATTCTAGTTCCAAGGATATGGTTGAGATTGAGGATATTGAACATGAGGAGATGGAGACCACTGGTTCCAGGGTGAAGGAAATTGTGCTGAAGGAAGGATAGGATATTGCCACGGATATTGCTCAGTATTATATGCATTGTTCCATGAATTGAAAGGGGAAAATTCTATAGACATATCTGGAGGTCGCGATTGCCATGGCCTCCTTGGTGCAATGAATTAAGAGGACTGCACTTCCTCACTTGATTCTATGAGTACTACCTTTAATATAGGAAGCTCTGGATATTGCCCTGTCGAATGCTCTACTTCGCAAATATTACACAATTTGATGTTGTTCAATTCGCATTCCCTCAAAGGATGTTTCTTCTGACAATTCAGGAAGAACACAACCATGGGTGTGTCAGCTTCTACTTGTATCTTCTTAATCTGTGTTGTTGTTATCTGGGCAGAGAGAGTACTGAGGATATTAGTCTTGAAATTTTCAAAAAAATTCCCAATCTCCACTCTGGTTACTCCTCCACCTACAATTTTTTGTATTTAGGCAGAGACATCTCAAATTGTACTCCTCCCCTTGGACGATCCTCAAGAGTATCTTAGGTAGAGTGTTGGGACTAAGAATTATCCTTAAAATACATCCACTTTCACTCCAATCAACATCCACTTTCTCTCCATTCACACATTTTCTCACCTCTATTCCACCACCATGTCATCACATTAGCTTCGCTTTCATCATTAAATGGGTTATCATTGTGTTTTCCAAAAAATTATTAATTCTTAGTATTTTTAAGAGAATTTGTGGTTAAAATTTAGAAAATGATATCCATATACTTATACCTAACAATTAGAATGAGTTTGTTGACATGTGTAGGTACAAAGGAAGCTTCTAAGGCACCCTTATGTGGCACTCTATGTTCAAATTCGAATTTGAGGAGATCATGGACCTCGTGTATAAGATCATGGACCTCATGGAGAAGATCATGGAGGATAAGGTTATGTGTCACCATTGGTTGAGATATATGTGCATTTGAAGAAGGCAATAGTCGATCCACATTTATGAGTTTGTTATCATAACTTTTGTATAAATGGGAGTGTTATCTCCTTCATTTGTAATCTTTATTTTTAGACTTTAGAAACTTGGTCTTGCATTTGTAATTTTAGGTTTTAAAATCATTGTAATAGAGAGTTTAGAACCTCTTGGAATGTAGAACTTGGAGCTTGTAATTGCAATTTGCAATTGATGATAAATAAAGTGGATTGGATTTTCTTCTACATTTGACTTCTTTCTAAGTGTGCTTGTGGAGCTATGGAGGGCCCCCATTGCCTCACTTGCATACTTGTTTTGGTATAGTAAGCTTTCATTTATGTTTTTAATTTCATTAGTTTAAAGATCTTGATGCTGGAAATATAAATCAATAGTCTCTTGTAAAAGAGATTTAATATTTCCTGTAATCAAATTTAATTATGTTTAAATGCCTTCATTTCTTAGTTTATTGATTAAGATGGTTAGAAATATTAATGAATAGTCTCTTGTAAGGGAGCTTCAATATTTCTTACACTTGTCATAATGTCTTTTAATTTTTAGATTTCATTTTGTTAAATGACTAAATGGGTGTTGGAGATCCCAATGAAAAACCTCATGTAAGGGAGATTTGGCATTTCTTCACTTAGCTTAGTGTAGTTTGTCTCTAAGTCCATATATATTGGATGATCCTCGAAGTTTACTTACTCGGATTGATAGTAAATGAAACTCTAATTTGCATCTACATTTTATGGTTCCAGCATTGCACATGATCTTGTGGATGTCTTACTTGCAGCCTCTATAAAGAAAGATAGTGAGTTCCATATTTCACGTGATACTATAAAAGCGCTTTTTTTGATATGTAGCTGGGTGGCTTAGAGTCGTCATCTATAATGATAGAGTGGGCAATGGCAGAAGCTCTGAGAAACCTGCCAGTGATGAAGAAGCTTCAGGAGGAGCTAGAACACATTGTAGGATTTGATCACATGGTATGCAAATCTGATCTGCCCCGCCTCGTTTATTTACAAGCTATGGTCAAAGAAACGATTTGCTTCCATCCACCGGGGCCTTTCTTTGACCATCGCTTATTTGTTGAGTTATGCAATGTATTGGGCTATGAAATCCGAAAGGATACTCGCATTCTCGTGAATCTTTAGGCAATTGGGAGAAACCCAAAGTCATGGGAGGACCCCCATGTCTTCAAGCTAGAACCCCTAAATGTTCATTGGGATTTAGCAACGTGGTATTTCTTTTACACACATGGATAACATATTCTTGGAGGGGTTTATCTTTCCCTCTAAAAGATATCCATATTAATCACTCTAGTTTTTGAATGGAAAAAATAGGGATAAGCAATGCTAGGATCTATGGAAAGGCTAGCCACTTTCTGGAGCATGGTGAAGGTAAGGTCCTAGTCTTACTTGAGTCGGGCTCTAATGTTTATGCTCAATGAGTATGCAACCTTGTTACCTTCATTTGATGGAGTTCAATTTTTGTGAGACGCTTGCCTAAATTTTTTTTGTTGACTTTACAAGGGAAAGTCAAGGAACTTGATACTCTCATCTGAATATTTTACAAAAGGTAAGGATTATGAGCAAGGGAGAAAAATGAGGTAGTATTGTTTATTCAAATTTATGGACCATTGTTTTCGGCGTGGAAGTAACTCAAAAACAGAGAATATGAATTCTTTTGAAATGGCACTTATATGCTGCTTCTGTGCAATGAAATGTTTATCCATAACAAGTGATTATCATTTAAGTACCTTTGATATCAAGGTTTAATTCTATCTCAAGGTTCTTGCAGTTCTCAAGGTAAAAATTAGAGGTTCTATAGCAAAGATATCATTACTCGAGTCAAAAGCTAGTTTCTTTTCATATCATTACTCAAGAGTCAAAACAAAAGGTGGATTTATTTTCATCCATGACAGTAATGGCATCATACCAAACATGATTTTAGGTGCAAGGAAATAAGGAAATTACCAACATGCATGAGAATACGTTGGGGGTAAGTGTTTTAATATGATACTTTATTGGTTGAAAACAACCAAACTAAATAGCTTAGTTCAACAGACATTATAGTTGAAGTTTAGCTTCAAGCAGACCAGAATAATTTTGTGATCATATAATACACAACACAAGACTTATGTAAGATTCTAATTTTGAATAATTTGTCATGCATGAGTAACTACTCCCCTGGTTCAAATTCAAATAGTACAGCTGGGAAGATCTGGAACAAACTTGTCAATGTTGTGGGTTGAAATATGTTTCTCTTTTAACATAAGCAAATAAAGTACTCCCCTTGTTCAAATTAAAATAGTACAACCGGAAAGAGTTGGAACAAACCTATCGATGCTATGGTTTGAAATATGCTTTTTTTGGTCATACTATTGTAAACAATTAAAATTTTGAATTATTATCCAAATAAACAAGGAATGGAAAGAGATAAGAAAATTACTAACTTCAGGGATAATAATATGGAACAAAACTCATTGATATGAAATTAGGAGGATTCATTTATATAAAATTTAGAGGATTATAAATGGCATTAAAATCTATTCTTGTATTCTTGTTGTATGCTTTTATGTAATGTACTAATCTGCAGGACACAACAAATCTCTAATGCCAATCTTTTTGCCATGCACATTCCATGAACCATCTGACACAAACACGAAGAAATATATTTTTCATGGGTATTTATTAAAAATGGATTGCTATCAACATCAGGAATTGGACTAAAATTACACTTTTGATTCTCCTTAATCTGTTTCATTTGGCATTAATTTTTGCGTAAGAATCATCAAGGAATTGGCCATTTCTTTTTTAATACACTTATGTACTTTATGCCAAGTTTTTTTTTGCAGATTTCGGATCATCAACTGATCATTAAGGAAACTAATTGTGCACACAATTGGTCTTCAAAAGACTAATTTCATGAGAAATTCTAAAGAACAAGTCCATGATCATAAACGAAATTTCCAAAAAATTACAAGTTCTTGCAACTTCCTATAATAGCTTAATGGTTTGACATGTTGCATGACAGATTAGCAAACTCGAAGATCTGGGGTTTCCTAAATGTCCAAGGATGGTGAAATACCTATCCACTTTTAAATTCGAAGTCTACATGTGGCTGGTCAATGTTAGTCAAACTCAGCTATTTTAGCAGAAATTCAAGAATTAATGAGCAGATTTGCTATATTTGAGATTTTGCATGACAAAATTCAATTTTCCCCAGCAAGAGTCATTAACCATTTCTCATTATCCACATACACTTGATTACATTTTCATCAAACCTAACCCACCAATAAAAGCAACGAAGCTCATTTACAAGCTTTTGGTTCCACGTTACATATGCATTGTCAGTTTCCTTTTCCCTACCCTGGCAAATAAAACCTTGCTTCCATACACCATTGAGTCCATAGTTCTTGAGTCTAAATATTTTTCTAAAAACATCTTGAAGCTTGCATGCCTTAAGGGCAAGCTATCATGCCGATTAACAATGGAATACATCAATGTCCCTTGTTTGTCAGATCTTCTAAGTATTCGACAACAACAAATTCATTCATACTTAGAAATATGTGTTAGGAGCATCTTGACCCTCATCCACATCAAAGATGGGAGATCTCGTGTTAACTAGTGGCATCCATCAATGGCCACTAAGTTAAGAATTTCTTTTTATGTTCAACACCGAAACATTTATTCACATGACAAGAATTGTACCAAAGAGCATTGAAGACTTGAAGACCAAGCATTTTGTAGTAGAGGAAGTAGATTTACTTTCATTACTTTTCAATTTTTTATGTAAACAAATTGAGGACAAGTCAATAGATAAGGCTGGGGGGAAGTGTAAATTCTGAATTTTGTATACCTTCCAAGCCTTATACATTTTTAGATGCATTCAATAGCAAATTCTGAACATTCAGCAGAAGATCCAGCAACAGATTTAGTAGAAGATGCATCAAGAATAAAAGATTCACTTTTTCGACTTCATCCACCATTTTCATAGCCAAGTGAAGAAGACTATGATCAGAATTTTAAAGCCACGCATGCACAACTCTCATCCATTTTTCAAAGGGTAGTTGAGGTATGATATTTTCTAACTTTTAACCATTTAATTCCATGAAAAACTAGAATGATAACTTTTGGAAAAAAAACTTCCTTTCCTCAATTCACAAAATTGCCAAAACCATCATTTTTGGTTGTGGGATACATTTACATTCATACTTTGTCACCTTCATATTTTTTCATATTCATATATCACATTCTAAAACCCACATACTTTCAAAATATATTTATTACATCATCATGAGCATAAAAATGGTTTTGAAAAAAGTATTTAAAGGTTAATTGGATGCCAACACAATCATGGTTGTTACACAAGAACCAACCATGATGCATTCCAACAAAAATACTTCGCAATAAAAATCACATTATCAATATGCAAAAATCATACATTAAAATTGAATGCAACAAACAAACTATGGTTGGAACACAAGAACCAACCAAGTTGCAATTCATCAAAAACACTTTACAAAATTTAAGTAAAAGATATCATGCAAAGTTTAAGCCAAAGCTTAAATATCAAAAGTAATGTAATAGATTGCATGAGGACATGCAATACCTTCAGTTTGGGGGTATGTTGGGCCTAAGAATTATCCTTAAAATACATCCACTTTCACTCCATTCAACATCCACTTTCTCTCCATTCACACATTTTCCACCTCTATTCCACCACCATGTCATCACATTAGCTTCAATTTCATCATTAAGTGGATTATCATTGTGTTTTCCAGAACATTATTAATTCTTAGTATTTTTAAGAGAATTTATGGTTAAACTTGTTGAAAATAGCAACAAGAAATGCTAAAAATAGAAGTGCTAAAAATAGCACTGCTATAAATAGTAGTTTAGATACCAGTGTTGGACATAGCAACAAGGAATGAAAAATGGAAGTGCTAAAAATAGCTTTGTTATAAATAGAATTTCGGGATGGATTCCAATTTTAGTTAGTCCCTAAAATAAAGTTGAGAAATAAAATTTGAATTTGATCTTAGCAATTGTTTGTAAAATAATTAATTAATTCATCTTCGGTTAATTAGTTGTAGAAAATCAAACATGAAGTCTATGTGGGGACATGCAACAATTTCTCCATTGATTGGGGAATTTATCCATCAGTTAAAGAGATAAGGATGAGTTGTAATATTGAGTTGTAATTAGTTGGCTCAATTAACTGAGTCAAGTCCAGT
>APFE031305022.1:0-18600 GCA_000404065.3 Pinus taeda | reverse complement strand
CTTGTTTCAAGAGTCGCACACGGTTTCATGTGAAACTAACCTACGAATGTAAACAAGCAAACAAACATAAAACAAAGCAAAAGCAAAAGTAAATGCGTAAGCAAAGTGAGTAAGCAAACAAGCAAGCAAACAAACAAACATGCAACGTGAGAATCAAACATGCATGCAAGCAAACAAATGAAAAGCAAACACTACTCATACTCCTAAGCTAATGGTGCATGGGTCTGCTCACGTAAAGTGATACTTCCAATGCAGCCACTGGAACATTGGTTGACCCATGTTGGTGAAGGTATGGTTTGTGAACAATACATCTATGCAAACCAGTAAACAAGAAAGATATAGCAATGAAGACAAACACACTCTGAGTTTAAACGTGTCTACAGAACATAAGTGAGTGTAAGTGCATGACATGCAATCCGTGGACTTACCATGATGTTGTGCAACACTGCATGCAGATGTTAAGCATACACATACTCTTAATTGTGACATGCAAGCAAACGAAAGAAACAAAGACAACTTGCGTCATGCACATGAGCTTGCTATGTAAGATTTCTCCAATGCATGAGAAATGGAGTCGTGTAGTTAGAGTGGAGGAAGCATAATTCATGTGTGAGATTGATCTTCAATACATATAGATAAATGATGAGGAGCCTTGGGTGTTTCAACAATTTCCTGATCGGAAGTGAAACCAACCTTAGGACAACGATGACCTGAAATAACCATTAGCTCGGGCTGAAGTGCCTCGACAGTCTGCGAGGTTTCGACTTTGTCGAAAATAGATCATCATAGACCACTCTCTTAGACAGATTAACAATGATTGAATCAAAATCACGATCAAAAGAATATGTAGAGAGATCATGACAACCTAGATCAGAAAATTCAGGATGTTTGTCGATGTCCTCATTATTTGATGAGTCACATAGAGGGGTAGATGAGAAGCAAGAATGTTCGCCCTCTGCGTTTTTAGAAAAAAGCAGATGAAGAATTAGGTGGATCTTCAATGAATGATTTTTCATCTCCATTGTTGGATGATGGACTGAAATCAGTGTGTTCTGCGAATGATCAACAATGGGTGTGTTGAAAATGGCAACAAGAAATGATAAAAGTAGATGTGCTAAAAATAGCATGGCTATAAATAGCAGTTCGAGTACCAATGTTGGACATAGCAACAAGGAATGAAAAATGGAAGTTCTATAAATAGAATTTTGGGTTAGATTCCAATTTTAGTTAGTCCCTAAACTAAAATAGAGAAGTAAAATCCAAATTTGATCTTAGCAACTATTTGTAAAATAATTAATTAATTCATCTTGAGTTAATTAGTTGTAGAAAATCAAACATGAAGTCTGTGTGGGGAGATGCAATAGTTTCTTCATTGATTGAGGAATTTATCCATTAGTTAAAGAGATAAGGATGAGTTGTAATATTGAGTTGTAATTAGTTGGCTCAATTAACTAAGTCAAGTCCAGTTAGATTAATTCAAACAGTTTGTTGAATTAATTGTGAGTTTAGTTAGTTAATGCATGCATGCATGTAACAACTGCACTTCACGTAACTGAATATTCTCTCATAAATAACTCATGCATGTCAGTTCAGTCAGAAACCCAGTTGAGATCAGAGGAAGGGATAGTGTACTATCAGTTGGAAGAATTTTCCTATATAGGAAACTCATCCATGCAAAAGGAATTATCTCCTTTAGGATTGCGTAGTTAGATCAGAGGTTAGTGGGTGTGTGAAGAGGCCAAGTCACATAGGTGGTAGCACTGGACCCCAAGGAAAATTGCACAGGGAAATAGGAGGCTTGGAGGGCAGAGGAGAAGGTTTGTGAGAAGCATTTGACTGTCTATGAGCAACAATTGGATTGCAGAGAGAGCAAGATAGCTTGTGAGTTGATTCTTTTTGTGATCTGAACATATTTCCACTTGTATGATAATACAGAGATTGAGGTTTTAGGCTGAGGCTTTCCCCGGATTATTTCTTCTGTGTTATGTGTGATTGATTTCTCATTCTCAGTTATATGTGTTCTCATTGATCTTGCTCAATTCAATTAAGCTTCCACAAAGTTTGTTGTTGAAGTAGATCTTGTATTTTGCTTTAATATATTGCATAATTTGTTGATCCACAGTGGGAATTTCTACAAAACTTTAGAAAATAATGTCCATATACTTATACCTAACAATTAGAATGAGTTTTTTGACATGTGTAGGCACAAAGGAAGCTTCTAAGGCACCCTTATGTGGCACTCTATGTTCAAATTCGAATTTAAGGAGATCTTGGCCCTCATGGATAAGATCATGGACCTCATGGAGAAGATCATGGAGGATAGAGTTATGTGTCACCATTGGTTGAGAGATATGTGGATTTGAAGAAGGGAATAGTGGATCCACATTTATGGGTTTGTTATCATAACTTTTGTATAAATAGGAGTGTTGCCTCCTTCATTTGTAATCTTAACTTTTAGAATTTAGAAACTTAGTCCTACGTTTGTAATTTTAGATCTTAAAATCATTGTAATAGAGAGTATAGAACCTCTTGGAATGTAGAACTTGGAGCTTGTAATTGCAATTTGCAATTGATGATAAACAAAATGGATTGGATTTTCTTCTACATTTGACTTCTTTCTAGGTGTGCTTGTGGAGCTATGGAGGGCCCCCATTGCCTCACTTGCATACTTGTTTTGGTATAGTAAGATTTCATTTATGTTTTTAATTTCATTAGTTTAAAGATCTTGATGCTGGAAATATAAATGAATAGTCTCTTGTAAGAGAGCTTTAATATTTCTTGTAATCAATTATGTTTAATTGCCTTCATTTCTTAGTTTATTGATTAAGATGGTTAGAAATATTAATGAATAGTCTCCTGTAAGGGAGCTTCAATATTTCTTATACTTGTCACAATGTCTTTTAAGTTTTAGATTTCATTTTGTTAAATGACTAAATAGGTGTTGGAGATCCCAATGAAAAACCTCCTGTAAGGGAGCTTTGGCATTTCTTCACCTAGCTTAGTTTAGTTTGTCTCTAAGTCCATATATATTAGATGATCCTCGAAGTTTACTTACCTGGATTGATAGTAAATGAAACTCTAATTTGCATCCACATTTTAGACCTAACACAAAGATTTACAATTTTAGTGAATGGCTCTTGTGATATATCCCCTTTTCTTAATAGGTTCAGGGTGTCAAGACAGTCATCCGTCATTCCCTTGATAAATATAGTCTTCATGATTTCTTGGTCTAAATCGCTATGTTTAGATCTCTGTAGATTATAGTGGAACCGCTCCACATAATCTTCCAGGCTTTCATCCTCCTTTCATGTCATTCTAAGTATCTCTTCCCTTAAATCCCTAGTTCTACAATTGTCCTGGTACTTTGATGGGAATGTATCCTTCATATCATTCCATGTTCGAATAGAAGCGGAACCCAATCCCATGAACCATCTCAAGGTTGTCCCTTTTAATGTAGTAGGGAATAATTTTAATTTATGTGCATTTGATGTATAATCATAACTTCTTCATAAGACATCAAACTCAAATAAAAAGGTGTCTGGATCTTCCACAGTCAATCCCTGGAAGGATGGTAAGGATGATAGAGGAATATTTTTCATAGGAGCTTCACCCTTGATATCCTTGATTGGGAACTCAAAGGTGGTGATAGTAGCATCTGTTTTAGCATTGTTTTCATTATTGTCCCCCATGACTAATTCTTATAATCCTTGTTGTAGCAGACGTCCTTCAAATTGTTATTGTGATGGCCTTGTAGATGTGATTAGTGCCTTATATACCCCTAGGGCTGGTTGTTTCAATGCACTACCTGTATATGGATATTGATAAAACAAAGGTGCTTTTCCATCTCAGGTGTTTGATATTCCCCCTCAATTTCCCCTTGCCCCTCAGTCCTCAACTTCTGGCTACTAGTTTCCCCTTCCTTCTCATGAATTGGATTCTTGATCTTGGGGGTATGGGTGCTAGTTTTAGAATGATATGGTCCTGAAATAGAGGAATCAAAGGTCTCTGCTTTTGTTATGGGAGTAACAACTTTCTGTGACCCTATTTTCCTTTCATCCCTCTAAGATCTGCACTATTTTTTTCCTTGGGGATCAGTTCTTGGATAAATGTCTTCCTTCCAAAATCTACACTCTTCCTTTCCTTTTTACAACCCGTTTTTCCTGTAAGTAATTAGAGTGGTGGGTGCTTTTAGTATCTCTGTAATTCCTACCATTGCACACGTGGACCCTATGTGTATTAACTCATACCCTAAGTGTGTGAGTCTTCGACAATGGTGAGCTCACCCAGGTATGTTAGAGCAATGTGCAGGTTCTTACCTCTTGTCTTACCACCCAACAATGGTGGACTAGAAACACTCTATATCAAACAAACAATTTGGTTCATTGTATCATCAACTGCTATCCCTCGCAATGGCGCCAAAATGTAGTGTTGTTTTAAACAATCTTAATTGGCCGAGACTACAACATTTAATTGTCAAACTAGGGTAGGTCTTGTTGTTTCAATGGATTTCTCACTGTCTGTGCTGATACACTCCAGCCAAGAATAAGGAAATGCATAAAACAGTAAAATATGTCCTTGATCTAAATTACTGAATCAAACCATGCATGTAGACATAAAACACTCTATAGAATTAAATCATGCTTCACAACTATCAGAGTAAAGGTGCGTGATCCAAAATGGATCCAGTTTTTCCTTTGGATCAAAGTCTTCAAATGTAGATGAAAGTAGGATCAAGTCGAAGTGCTCATTGATACGATTCCAATAGTGCGAATGGTGCGTAAATTCGAGTCCGAATGAAGAATTTAGAACTAACAAAAATTTATGGAAAATAAGGGAAAAAAGTCAAAAAGTCAAAGGTCAACAATCAATGGTCAATGGTCAACATGATGATGTCAGCAATGACACATGTCATCCCGAGAATACACCACCTATCTTGGATGACATCAATAGAGGAGGTGATGTGTTGCGGTGTGATTGGTTGATATGGGCCGATCCAGTGCTAACATGTGGCAGCCCGGATTTTGCCCAATGTGGCCTTATTTCGAAAATTTTTAGGATCAAGGAGGATCAAACCCTTGACCTCTCAAAATGGCTAAGTTTTTGCTGGAACTAGGTCACTAGATGAGCTACCATAGGTCTTGTTAACGGAAGTGATTATGTTGTATTTATGGTGTATCATAGGAGTTATCGGAAAAAACAATCGATGGTCAGGGTCAACCCCACAACCGTCGGACCCCTTATTTATTTCAGGAATATCCCACATGCAAATAGTGGTGTTAACCATACACCATATATGAACCAACCAAACCACATAAAAAGCAACAACAAGCGGAGTTATATAGCCCGAAACCTTATTATAGAATGTGAATATCTATGTATATCCAATATAAAATGGCAGGAGTGTCGAGCGGGAGTTTCAACCCGCTGACCTCCAACCTTATATATGCAAACGCCTTCACACACATCCGCTAACCAACATGTCAAGGTCAGGGCTTGGTAAACCAAGCGCCCACAAATTTTATTAAACATTTGCAGGTGTTGAACCAACCAAACCACCAACATGTAGACCAAGGCAGTTCTATGCAGGCCAAGCTAGGTTTCGTTAGCAGAAAGTGGTTTTGCGGGATAGAGGTGATTTTGGATCATTCTAGGGGGTCTGGACGTCACAGTGGCCAAATATGGTCAATTTTATACTCGTTTGACTCGAAATTTTGAGTTGAATGCAATGGTGAGGTGCATTTTCTCATTTGAGTCTTTTTTTTTGAGGTCACACCTGTAACAACATATTGAAGATAAAATAAAGTGGTCAGCATTGGAAGCTATCATACTAGGAGACGTAGGCAGGAAGTCTGGTGAGCTCCTTTATTAAATTTTGTTGTGTTGATGTGTTTGAATGTGTTTCCAATTTTCTCATGTGTTTATGTTATTCACAATGTTTTCGGTCCATTGCACTAAGTAACATAAGCAACTTCACATAAAGTATATAATACCTTTTTCATTAACATATCAAGTGGTATCATAACTCAAGGTTTTTGAGGTTTGACAAGTTTGTGTGAAGATTTTAATGCTTACTAGGTTGAGGCTCGAACGAGGTGAAGGTGAACTTTTTGAGGCGAATCCAAAGATTGGAAGGGTCTTTTCACAAAGAATGATGGTGAATGAAACCCCACTTGGGTCAAAATCTCAATTCTTGGATAGTTTCATGATGATACATGCAATGGTGTAAGAGATGTATCACGAGTTTAAGAAGAACAAAGATGAAGGCACTGCATCATTTAAAGATCAAGAAGATAAGGGAAAGGGAGAAATTCTTCCTCCACAATCTCCTCCATCATCACCATCATCGTCATCATCATCCTCTTCTTCTCATAAATCTAGTCTTTCTAAGAAGAAAAACAAAAAATCCTCTTTGATCAAATTAAATGTAAAATTTGATTTGCCAATTTATGATGGAGAAATTAACACTGAAAAGATTGATAATTGGATAAGACAAATTAAAGTGTATTGCAGGGTGCAGAAAGTTGTTTCAGAAAGGAAGAATATCCATCTTGCTAGCCTTCGACTTGGAGGAACTGCACTTGTATGGTGGGAAGGCAAGACACAAGAAGATCTCAAAAAACATGGTAAAATTATTTCAACTTGGAATGAATTTGTTTCTGCTATTAAAAATAAATTTTATCCTTTGGCTTATATGCAACAAGAAATGATGAGTTTGCAAACAGTACATCAATTAAAAGGTCAAAGTGTTCAAAGTTATACTTAGGAATTCTGTAAGAGAGCTTTAACATTAGGCATATCATTGGACTCACCAGAGACATTGTTGAAATACATAGGTGGTCTTCATAGTTATTTGAAGCATACCAAACTTATGTTCAATCCAACTATCTTAGATGATGTCTCGGTCCAAGCAACTCATCTAGAAGCTAGAGGAAAAAATGTAACTCATGATGTTGGGAAATCATCCAAACCTATTGGAAACAAGAATAAAGGCAAGAAGAAACTTAAATGGAAGGAGAAGAAAACAAACATTGTGAAGAATGATAAACCTTCATGCACTCATTGTGAGAAGGAAGGCCACGATGAGGCACACTAGTGCTCATTACATCCAAAATTGAAGCCTAAGAAGTTTGGGAGTAAAGAACAGAAAAATGTAGCTACAAAAGGACATGGGATCAGATTCAGGTGACGAGACAATGGTTATAGTTATAGGTATAAAAGGTTACCAACTCTAGAGACTGTATAGATAAATAATCAGGTACAGGAGTTGCTCGATTAAGTATTTATTCGACCAAGCACATCACCGTGAAGATCACCTATTATGTTAGTACGAAAGAAAGATGGTTTGTGGAGAATGTGCATTGATTTTAGAGCATTAAATAAAATCACAATAAAGAATTGTTATTCTCTTCCTCGTATTGATGATTTCTTAGATTAGTTAAAATATGTAGTTTACTTCTCTAAATTGGACTTGTGAAGCAACTACCATCAGATTAGAGTTGCAGAACAGGACGTATGGAAGGCTGATTTCAAAACAAAGCAAGGACTCTATAAATGGATGGCTATGCCTTTTGGCTTAACTAACGCTCCAGCTACATTCATGCGAGCCATGAATGACGTATTCAGACCATTCATTGATAATTTTGTAATAGTCTATTTAGATGATATTCTTATTTTCAGTAGAACACGGGATGAACATGTAAAGCATGTAAAGCATATTTTAGATGTTTTGAAAAGTGAAATTCTCTATGTAAAACTATCAAAATGTGAATTTGGCAGAACATATTTGAATTATTTGGGTTATATTGTAAGGGGTGTTGAATTGAAGATAGATCCCTCTAAGGTCAAAGTCATTGTAAATTGGCCTAAGTCCAATATTGCTACAAAAGTTAGAAGTTTCTTAGGGGCAACATAATATTGGAGAAAGTTTATTGCTAACTTTTCTTTGATTGCAGCTCCTTTACATACTTTGACAAGTGTGAAACAGGTGTTTCAGTGGGGAGGTAAACAACAAAAAGCCTTTGACACATTGAAAGAAAGGATCAGTACAACGCAAGTACTAGCACTGCCTGATCTTCATCATCCATTTGAGATCGAGACAGATGCAAGTGAATATGCCATGGGGGCAGTGCTGATGCAGCAAAGAAAGCCTATATGCTTTCATTATGAGACATTCAGATCAGTAGTAGTCAACTATACTACATATGAGAAAGAAATATATGCATTAGTTTAGAGTGTTAAAAAGTGGAAACATTACATAATGGGTAAATAAACAATCATACACACAGATCATAAACCACTACAATATTTACACTCATAAACTAAATTGCAACAATCAAGACACTATCAGTGGATGGTTTTTCTACAAAAATTTCATCTTGCTATTAGATATAAGAAGGGAATACATAATAAGGCTGCAGCCATGTTATCAAGACCAATTATAAATGCATCCACAATACTTAAGCATAATTAAGTAATTTATGAAAGTTACATTGAACAATATGCTCAAGACAAAGAGTTTAAGGATGTATATGCAATTTTAAGTCATGGAAAGTAGGTAGAAGAACTGGATTATTTCATAAAGGACAAACTCTTATATCATTTGGGAAAGTTATGCATCCCACAAACTGAATGAGTTAATATAATTTGAGAAGCGCATACTTCTCTCATATCAGGTCAATTTGGTGTAAGTAAAATAGTTGCACAATTACAAAGATTCTGCTATTGGTCATGAATGAATGAGACAGTTTCTAGATATATTAAAGGATGTACTATGTGTGCTACAAGCAAGCCAAGTAATAGAAAATTAGGCTTGTATACTCCACTTTCAATTCCTTCTCGTCCTTGGGAAATTATTTCCATGGATTTTGTTGGGGGATTGCCAAAGTCTGGAAAGAGTCATGATTATTTGTATGTAGTCGTGGATACGTTTAGTAAAATGTGTATTTTGACACCATGTAATAAACAGGTCACAGCGGAACAAACTACAAAGTTGTTCTTTCAAAATGTATGGATTCATTTTGTGTTACCCACTTCTATTGTATCTGATTGAGATTCTCGATTTGTCGGGAAATTTTGGTCAAGTCTATGGGAGTTAATGGACACAAAGTTAAAGAAGAGTACAACATTTCATTTGAAAATAGATGGTCAGATAGAAGTGGTCAATATGACAATGATACAATTTCTTTGAGGATATTGCAACAAGCATCTGAAGCTCTGGGATGAGCATTTGTGTTATGTGCAAACTGCAAAGTTGTTCTTTCAAAATGTATGGATTCATTTTGCGTTACCCACTTCTATTGTATCTGATCGAGATTCTCGATTTGTCGGGAAATTTTGGTCAAGTATATGGGAGTTAATGGACACAAAGTTAAAGAAGAGCATGACATTTCATCTGCAAACAGATGGTCAGATAGAAGTGGTCAACATGACAATGATATAGTTTCTTTGAGGATATTGCAGCAAGCATCTGAAACTCTGGGATAAGCATTTGTGTTATGTACAACATGCTTACAACCATGCAAAACATTCTTCTACTCAGAGATCTCCTTTTGAGACTTGTTTTGGTTTTATACCAAAGTCTCCCTTGGATTTTGTCCTTGGTAAAGACATAGCAGTTGATGGACATAGTGATGTGGACAAAGCAACCAATTTCATTGAACAAATCCAAGAAATTCACCAGGCAGTACAGGAACAACTGGAAAGAAGCCAAGAAAATTATAAGGCGTGGCATGACAAACATCAAGTTAAGAATAGTTTTCAAGTCTGGTTGTACATCAACAAAGAAAGACTACAAGTGGAAGGTTAAAAGTTGAAACCAATTAGATATGGTCCTTTCAAAATACTTAACAAAATTGGTGAAAATGCTTTCCGCCTAGATCTACCAACTTATATGCAGTTCTATTTTGTCATAGACGTTGAAAACTTTTGATTGTATGAACCTTCATTGATTGAAGATCCCGAAGAGCAAGGTTATCTACCTTCCATTGAAGATATTTTTCCCGAGTATGCTAATAAGCTATAGGAGGATACAATTCTTGATAAGAAAATAAGGACATTGCAATGGGGAAATGTTGAGTATCTTCAAGTTGGACTCAAAGGTACAAATCCAAGTAAAGCACTATCGATAGAGATTGGAAAAGTGAGGAAGTTTATCCTCACTTACTCAACAACTAAAACCAATTTTGGTGGTCCAAAAGCTTCTAGTGGGGAGGAGTGATCCAAAATGGATCCAGTTTTTCCTCTAGATCAAATTCTTCAAATGTAGATGAAAGTAGGATCAAGTCGAAGTTCTCATCGATACAATTCCAACGGTGTGAACGGCATGTAAATCCGAGTCCAAATGAAGAAGTTAGAGCTAGTCAAAGTTTATGGAAAATTAGGGCAAAAAGTAGAAAAGTCAAAGGTCAACAGTTAATAGGATGATGTCAATAGGACATGTGTCGTCCTGGGAATCCACCACCTGTCTTGGATGACATCAGCAGAGGAGGTGATGTGTTGCCTTGTGATTGGTTGATATGGGCCAATCTAGTGCTAACACGTGGCAACCCGGATTTTTCCCAATGTGGCCTTATTTCCAAAATTTTGGGGATCAAGGAGGATCGAACCCCTGACCTCCCAGAATGGCTAAGTTTTCGTTAGAACTAGCTCACCAGATGAGCTACCATAGGTCTTGTTAACGGAAGTGATTATGATGTATTTATGGTGTATCATTGGAGTCGCCGGAAAAAAAGGGTCGACAGTCGGGGTCAACCCCACGACCGCAGGACCCATTATTTATTTCAGGAATATCCCACATGTAATGGATAGTGTTAAGCATAAACCATATATGAACCAACCAAACCACATAACAAGCAATGGCCATCGGAGTTATATAGCCTAAAACCTTATCATATAATGTGCTATATATAATGTGAGTATCTATGTATATCCAATATAAAATGGTGGGAGTGTAGGGCGGGGGTTTCAACCTGCCGACCTCCAACCTTATATATGAAAACACCTTCACACACATCTGCTAACCAACATGTCAAGGGCGGGGCTTGGTAAACCAAGCACCCATAACTTTTATTAAACATTTGTAGGTGTCGAACCAACCAAACAACCAGCGTGTAGACCAAGGCAGTTTTATGCAAGCTGAGATGGTTTTTGTCAGTGGAAAGTGGTTTTCTAGGGATAGAGGCAGTTTTGGATCATTCCAGGGGGTATGGAGGTCACTATGGCCAAATATGGTCAAGTTTATGCTCGTTTGACTCGAAATTTTGAGCTGAACACCATGGTGAGGTCCATTTTCTAATTTGAGTTTGTGTTTTTGAGCTTATACTTGTAACAACATATTGAAGACAAAATAAAGCGGTCAACGCTGGAAGTTAAAGGACTAGGAGACGTAACTAGGAAGTCTGGTGAACTCCTTTATTAAATTTTGTTGCGTTGATGTGTTTGAATGTGTTTCTAATTTTCTCATGTTTTTATGTTATTCACAATATTTTCAATCCATTGCACTAAGTAACATAAGAAACTTCACATAAAGTCTATAATACCTTTTTCATTAACAGATCAGCATGCCACACATGAACTAATATCTACTCCAGCTGGTTACTACCACTATGTTGATTAACTTAGTGTAACATCATAATGTAAATGGAAACAACAATGATTGTAATCCATGATTTTTACAACAACAATGAGAAACCATAAATCAATTAACTAAACTAGCATGTACACTACCTCTATCACTGCAATCCTTGCTAAAGAGGAGGGCCCTTCCTCCTCAGCAGGGTGCAGGAATAACACAAAAGTAATTAATGAATCAGCTGAAGAGTAGTAACAACATCATCGTGTTGATTAATATTAAGAATAAACTCAGAATTATAGAAGCAGAGTAACAATACTTTTCTATATGTCATCTCTTGTACATAAAAATTGAGTTCCTTTATAGTTTTTAGAACCTGAAATTAGAAAATAGACCAATCATGAGAATATCACAATTCTCATGTTGATAAAAAATAAAAGTAGTTACAACCTATTTCTAAATATATATACATCAGTTATGATTGCAACCACTTGGGTGTTGTTATTTCCAAAATAAACAATCCCTATTGCCGACAGCTATCATGTGGAATAGTACCCACATTTTCCAGCTTCGGTGCAATAACATCAAGTGAATGGTGGTTCAGGATGTCACAACATCATTGGTGACAACACTTTTGGCGGGACAACAGTCTCTTGTATCAGCTCATAGTGTAATAGCATCTTGTAACAACATCCAATGCGTAATAGCAACTTGTAACACCATCCAATGTGTAACAGCAACCTGTAAAAACATCCACGGTATTACATTGAACCATTCTATCCTTCTCTGCAATTAATCAGTGTTGCTTGTCTGCTCCGTAGCCATGTACTCTCAAGCCATCACCTGAAAAGGAGAAGAGATTCCCAAAATACTTCTTCAATACTCTCCTAGTTAGCCACAAAAAGAAATAAATCCTTGTATTATTTGGTAAAATACAACGAAGTAATATGACAGTAGAATAGGTTAAAAATGTGAGAAAACAGGGAAATGGACCACGTAAAGTCATAGGAATGGAGAACAGATAAGTCAAAACAGGGGAAAGAATGTGCAAAAAATAGGTAAAAAGCCACACCCAACAATATGGATATTCAAAAATTTTGTATTGAAATATTTGTAAGGTAAATATAAGATTTTTCTTTATTTTTAATTACTTTATGTTTGTAAAGTTGATATAAAATTATGTAACTTAAGATACTTATGGAAATAATTTGTTTATAGATATGAGAGTGAAAGTGAAATAATTTTACCACATTTCCTTTAAACTAAGTTGTAATTAATATTTTATAATTATTTTAATTAAAACTAACTAAACATGTATATTCATTTTTATGTTTATTATAGCAAACATTAATTTTTATTTAGAGTATATATTTTTTTTTTTTTTTAAATGAACATGTGTGAACTCGAAGTTGAGCATGGAAGGAATTACACATCTCCTTCGTACTAGGCTATATAATGCATGTCTAGGGCACAATAATGATGGATTTTCTTTTATTTAGATTATATTTTACTTTATTTTTAAAAGGAACATGGCCAACTCTAAGTTGAGCAAGGACGAAATCACACATATCCTTTATGCTAGGCTATATAATGCACCTATCAACACAATAATGATGAAATGTATGTGTTAATAATTTTTCCTTTTAATATTTTATGTGGAATATTTGAAAATTATTCTATTAGTAAGTGCTACAAGATAGCTTAATCACTGCAACTGAAGTTAAAAAAAATAAAAGAAATAAAATAAAAATTACGTAAAAACCCTTTGTATTACACTTATGATACAAAAATTACATTCATCGAAGTGTTGGGTCTCAACAAAAATCAACCATATTTAGAGGTGATGATGCAAAGATTTAGGATAGTGAGAAAAATGGGAGGAAGCCAATGCCCATAGAGGAGAAATGAGAAATCCTCCTAGCATGTTCTTTGCGGGGAAAAATTTAAGAACCCCCCCTAAATTTATAAATATAATAAATGGGCTAATCTCCATGATATATAGGAAAAATGGAAGGCGAATTTATCAATAATATAATATGTATATATAATTTTTTGGCGAATCTCTCACCAGGCATGGCGAATATTTTACTCAATTATAAAATCTTGTAATATCTTGGCAAGTCTTTCAGTAAATAATAAAACTTTGTAAAGTCCTAGTGAATCTTAGCATTGTGAACTCTTAGAGATTTTTTTGAAGAAGTATAAAACCATATATGACAAGAGCCACATGGTGGCAATATCACTATTTTTTTTTCACATTTCCACGACATGGAACTTGTTTATAAAATTATAAAAAAACCAACAAAGTCCCTTATAATATGTAGGTAAGGTTATAACAGAGTCTGATACCTCTACTATGCTTGTCTTCATTCAAGTGTCATAGCTACTATACTTAACACTGTGAATCACAACTCTCTTAGAACTTAACTCTATAGTGTAATTAAAACCTTTGGAAATTGAATCTGACAACTCTATAAAAAGGATTAGTGAAATAGAAGCTTTTTTGAATGAGCCCACTAACTATCACTGCTAAACAATCAATCTAGACTATGAAGTCTTCCATCTTGATCACAATCGTGCTCACGATCAAGGGAGTGCGATCACCTGGCCTGACATAATGGCCATCATAGCTTCCCTACCAATACACAAATATGTCCCTGTTTGCAGTTAGAAAAAATTACCCAAATTACAATCTATTTACTCCAGCCTATGTTGGAAAGTTATAGAAGGATGACTAGTGCAATCAATCCATTCCTTTTAGCCCTGGATTTGTTTCAGTTTAAAACAGAAGTATACAAATATAATTGTCCAATGTCTACTGCTGCTGAGCATTAGTTAATTCATAAGAAAGTATGTAAACACAATATAGCACATGAATGCATTGAAAAAATAACCCGTAGTTGACTTTTTGTTGGCTGAGTACCTGTCCACTCTCAGCCAGTGAAGCTTACCTGCCTGAAACTATCATTCCTTACAAACTCTGGACCAAATTAGGAAGTTCCTTTAACATATATGACAATCCTCTTCTCAGCTTTCCAGTGCCCAAGTTTTGGATAAGTAATAAGCCAAGAAACAATACTCACTTGATAGCTTAAGTCTGTTATGGTAGTTATCAAATACATAAAGTTGCGAACTAATTGTCTGTACGAAGTTTAATTTACATCCTTCAAGTTTTCCCTTGTAGTCAACTTAGGTCCATCTAATTGTCTTGTTGCCAAACTTCAATGCTAATACAATAGTGCCAAAGGCCAAGGCCAGTATTATTAAATGCTATACCTAGATGTGCTTTAACCTATTTCATCGATTCATTTTTGCTACTTATAATTAGAAAATCATCAAACTAAGTTTATAAGGTCATCACCTTTAACCTCCACATACAAGTTGGATCAGAGGGACTCTGCTTGAAACTTGTAGCTACAGGATGCTCATCAATCATGAAAATACCATGCTTTAGGGGCCTGCTTCAAGGCACAATGCAGTCTTACCAACATGCAAACAATATGTTCTTTTTCATTCATGGGAAAAACTTGTGGCCATTGCTTACACACTTCTTCAAACATATCTCCATTAAGAAAATCATTTTCAACATCCATCTGAGATACCTTCTAGCCATACTGAGTAGCAATATATAAGACTGTTCTCACAATAATCATCTTCACTGAAGGAGAAAACGTTTCTTCAGTCAATTCATTCCTTTTGTACAAAGCCATTCACAACCAATCTGCTCTTGTGCTTTCTTGTCAATACTCACATCATCCTTATATTTGGTCCTATAAAACCTACTGACAGCCTATTGCTTGTTTCCCTTGAGGTGATTTTTGAACTTCCAACTGTTGTTCTTTGACAAGGCATTGTATTCCAGCTTCATTGCATTGATTCATTCTTTCTTTCTACCTGCTTCTCCATGCCTCCTGGTTTCATATTTTTAACAACGTTTGTTGGACTCCTATTCATCAAATACAAAATTGTATGAACTGCTTCTGCCTAAAAAGTATTAGCGAGACCTTTCTCTTTTAGCATGCTTCTCACCTTCTGATTCCACATGCCTTACAATATCTGTAAAAGATATTTTCACCATTCTTGGTCTTTGATTGGAACGTCCCAGCTTCCATTACCCCAAATGATTTCAACCACATTTCAGGCATATGGTAGTCGCACTTGGGGCATTTTCTTAAAACTTTTCCATCAGAAACCAAGCAGATTGGCAGACTGGTCGAGGATGGAGTGAGAAACTTCCCTTCTTCATCTTTCTAGAAACTCCAAGCTTTCCCAATTTCCTCTTGTATTTCTTTTGAATTATTAATGCACTCTGTAACTCTGCAATGGCAACATTTACCCCAATTTCCCATAATAAAATTTCCTCATGAGCTAATTCACAACGTTGTTGGTCACAAGTATCAACCAGAGAAACAAATAAGGAAGTCATGATGTATAAAACCTACAAAATTGAATGTGAGAAACAATTAAATACCCTGAGTCCAGCTTCATATGATGCACATTAAAGAAGAAGATTGTAGCAGGTATCAAATTGATGTCAAAGTACTTGAGGTAAACTTGGATTTCCTCTGCATCAACATCCACTAAAGTTATTCATGAAAACTTTGACACTTCACATACAATTTTTGCAAGTTGTGGCCACAAAAAAAAAATGAGAGAAGACAAAACATTAAAATACCAACATAACCAAAATATGAGCATCTTTGATAAAACTCAAAAATGAGTCCGGAGGATTAGAATAAGAGTACAATTTCACCAAGCTACATGCAAACAACATCTGTGGCCCTTCCAAATCGAAGAACCAAAAGTTTGTCCAATGTATCCGTGACAAGCTTGTCAACATCCTGATTCCTTGTAAGAGTCTGTAATAGGAAGCTCATTTCTGTGTTGAAAATCAATCAAATTTCCCTCTTCCTATGAACACAAGCAAAGGGAAACAACTTATCTTGTAAAGACTAATGCAATAGTGAGAAACTCATGAAACAACCGACAATTAACAGTTGCATAAAAGAGAAGGATTCAACCACTCTTTAATGTCAAAACTCTAAAACACGAGGAATCTGGCTCTGACAATGAATCCTTTAGGAGGCTCTTCACTCTAATCATAAATGTCATCAAATTCAATGTTTTAGAAAATTAGATGAACTATGAATACCATCTACCTTCCCACACTGATTCTCTCATCCATTAATGCTTTCCCAACTTTGTGCCTTTTGACTTATTTGTTTAGGTTGCATTTGAAATTTTAAATTACTAGTAGTTAGGTTTTTCCTAGTCATTGAAGTCTTTGTTTCTGGTAGAAGGAATCCAAGGGGTATATTATCTATTTACTAGGAAGTTCTGAAAATTCAGTTGCACGCAAAGGATACAAACATATATAAATTGTTTTGCTAAATTTGGGAAATTTTTCTTTTCTTTTTTTAAGAAATTTATGATTATCACTGTGGCAAGTGTGTCATTCCCATTTTGGGAAATTAAAATGGAATGTAGTTAACTTACAACGGTTGAAAGGATCCCTCAGTTGAAAGGCCATAGTTGGGGCATATATTCCATTGATGTCACATAGGACTTATACATGGCCCTAACTGCATGAAACAAGCCACATCATGTAAGACTTGAAACCTATATATACGTTAATCAAAGAAAGATTGCACAGGTATAAAAGTCTTCTACCATCATTCCCTTGAGGCCTCATCATGTTGAACTTCAAAAAAAGTAGACATAAGTTACTGATTGACTTGTAGATTGTAATGATGAACTACTCTTTCAAAGAATCTACTCAGCAAACAACATTGATGTTTAAGCAGGTGGGATAAATCTAAAGTTGAAAATACATATTTCAACAAATACTCTTTATTCTTGGGGCAATATGCTTGGTAGTTAACAGTGGCTTGTCGGGTTGGTGAAAGGAGGGAGTTGTATTTACCTCCACCAGGGTTCCAAGTCACATCAATGACACTTGTGCTTTTGCTTGTGTGCTGTGCATCTGTACTTGTTGGGGCCAGGGGCAAGTTCTGGGCAACCTTGGCAGAATAGGTACCCCCTGCTTGTGGCTTCTTACTGGAAGGACTCCAATTTAACTGCTGTCAGCTGGCGGAAATACTAGTAAACTCCCTCAGATTGGAGATGGACAATCTGTCTTCATTAGGAAAATTGGATTAGCTGTAAAAATAAAATACATCTGTATAAACTTGTGGATACTTTCCACCATTATCTATATTTAGTTTTTCAATTATTTCTATGTTGCCACTACCTTTCAACTATTGCTCGAAAAGTTTTGGACACCTCAAAAGTCTATGATTTTTTTTCTAAAAAAGCTACTCAAATTTTCTGAGTACAGTCCTCCATAAAAATCAGGAAATACCTGTAGCATCCAAGGATCATGCATAGGATTGACAACGAAGATTACCATCCACTAACTCTAAAAGATTGTTTTTCCTACCAAGATTTAACCTTATCAAATTTCTCTTTATGCTGTTTATCAATAAGAAAAGCTTCACAGGCACCTTATGCTCTCTGAATGTTTGGCAATTCATACACCATTATCATTCATATTCCTTGTACATGGCTTCATATTCTTTGTTTTTCTTCAAGTTTGTTGCTTTACAAGACTTAAATTATTCCTTTTGAATTTTCTTTACAAGACTTAAATTATTAAAGATAATAACAAATCTTCCCAACCATTCAAGATAAATCTGATTTAACTTGAATGCACATATTCTTTATTTCCATTATCTAAATGTTTTACTGTCATGAAAATAGATATTTCCATCTCAACATATCCTTGATCATTTGACATTGCCCTTGGTTAATTTTTAAAGGTAATGGATAAACATTTAAATTTTACAGAAGTTCTAATATTGTAAGCCTTACCATTACCCTTTCATTTGTCAAGTTTAAATTCCACACCTTTTATTTCAATGAAATATTAAATGTTCCAAACCTTGTGGTTAAGATCCAACTGGTAGAAGAAGGATGACTTTCTATGAAGTTCAAACCACTCACAGGACCCTTTAATACCACCATGCTTATTT
>APFE031305018.1:63695-113021 GCA_000404065.3 Pinus taeda | reverse complement strand
TTGAGCAGGTTTATGTCAAAACCAGGGAAGGAGCATTGGACAACAGTGAAGCGGGTTTTCAAGTATTTGTGTGGCACTAGTGATTATGGTTTGTGCTACCAAGGAAGACCATTATTGGATAGAGTGTTGGATATTCGTGGCTTTGTTGATGCAAACTGGGCTGGAGATCTGGATCAGATAAGATCTACAAGTGGGTATGTGTTTAACCTATTTGGAGGTGCAATCAGTTGGATGAGTAAGAAACAATCTGTAGTGGCACTATCAAATACAGAGGCTGAATACATGGTATCCACTCATGCAAGCAAGAAAGCAGTTTGGTTGCAGATATTGTGTCCAAGTATGGGGTTAGTACAGGGAGCTATAAGGATAGACTGTGAAAGCCAAAGTGCAATTTTCTTGGCAAAGAACCCTACTTATGATTCAAAGACAAAGGACATTGATGTTCAGTATCACTTTGTGAGGGATATGATAGAATACAAAATGGTGTTGCTGGTAAAGGTGGACACTTTGAAGAATACTGCAGATGCATTGACAAAATCTGTTAGCTCTGAGAAGTTCCCTTGGTGTAGAGAAACAATGGGTGTTTCAAGGCTGAAAAAATGACTAAGCTCTCCTGTGACCCCCTGTGGAAATAAAACAACAAGTGGGAGAATGTTGGGTTGTGTTATATTCTTTCCACATAGTTAACAGGGGGTTTGAGGGGTACCCGTAACCCCACTTTATGGGGTTTGGAGCAGCGCCCCGGAAAATTTTGGTTTTGGACTGTATGTTAGGTTGGGCGGACCCACCTATGGTTTTGTGCATGATTTTCGCACATGTTTTTTGGACATGATGGTTTTTGGTCCATGGTATTGGATGCTTCGGTATGTATAAATATGTATTGTAACATTGAAAGTAACATAATGAAAAGTCAAGCTAGTAGTCCCGGTTTTGGGATCCAAGGGAAAATCTCTGTGCATATCTGTTTTTATGTGTTATGCTCTTACATTGTTTATTTTTCTGTGATTTAGAATTCGTATGCAGGTAATTTCTGCACGGGGTTAAAACCAACAAACATTGCAAAATGGTGGATAGAAGATCTGCATATTCAGGGTACAAGAATGTTTCTTCTATACAAAAGACCTGTCAGGCCAGGTAGTAACTCTCCAATAGGCAGTAAAATTGATTCTATTCATTTCATTAGGTAGGCTATTGTTATATACAAAAGGGTGTGACTGCTCAGTTCATCTTCTGATGATTGTTCACATTCCTAATTTAACTATTTACATAAATTCACCCAATCGTGAGGATTAGGTATCAACATTCCCCCCCTTAATCTAAAGGGATGTTCGTGAGTCCAAGAATCGTTCTAAATCTTTCAAGTTTTTCTCTTCCAAGCGCTTTGGTGAAGACGTCTGCAATTTTCTCATTTGTGGAACAATGACGGAGATGGATTGTTTTGGCCTCAACATGATGTCGAATTAGATGATATTTAGTATTGATGTGCTTTTTTCGATCATGGAACTTTGGGTTCTTGGCCAACTTTATTGCAGATGTGTTGTCAATCATGAGTGGAGTTGATTGTACTTGTTTTACCTGCAAATCTTCAAGAATTTTCCTGAGCCACACAATTTCTTTTGTTGCTTCAGATGCTGCCACGTATTCTGCTTTTGTTGTGGAATCTGCTGGAATTGATTGTTTGTGTGATCTCCAGGAGACAGCTCCTGATCCAAGACTCATAGCATATCCTGAAGTAGATACTCCAGTTTCCTTGTCTCCATCGAAGTCTGAATCAGAGTATCCGATCAAACTGAAGTCATCCACCTATGTGTACTTGATTTCATAGTCTTGAGTTCCCTTCAAGTACTTTAGAACTATTTTTGCAGCAGACCAATGTCCCTCACAAGGCTCTTGCATAAACCTGGAGAGGATTCCAACAACAAATGAAATGTCTGGTCAGGTAGTAGTAAGGTAGTTGAAACTTCCTACAAGCTATCTATACTTTGTTGCATCCTCAAATTCCTTTCCTTCAATAGATGTGAGCTTTAAGTTTTGTTCCATTAGAGTGGTAAGAGGATTGCACTCTGTCATGCCAAATCTATTTAACAAATCTCCAATGTATTTCTTTTGAGAAAGAAATATGGACTTTGGATGTTGGGTGACTTTAATGCCAAGATAGTAATGAACATAACTCAAATCAGTCATTTCAAAACTTTTCCCCAATTTTTTCTTTATGGATGCAATGTAGCTTTCATTTTTCACTGTCATTAAAAGATCATCTACATATACCACAAGATATACAACTATTTTGCCAACTTTTTTGATAAATAAAGTTGCATCATCAAGATCAAAATGATTGAAGTTGAGTTTCAGAAGATGCTCAGTTAGTTTTTCATACCAGGCACGTGGTGCTTGTTTGAAGCCATACAAGGAATTCACAAGTTTGCATACTTTATGTTCATGTCCTTTCACAGCAAATCCTTCAGGCTCGGACATAAAAACATTCACTTTTAGATCTCCATTCAAGAAGGTAGTTTTTACATCCATTTGATGGAATTTCCAACCGTTCTGAGCTGTTAGTGCAAAGAGTGTCTGGATGGTGGGCCATTTTGCTGTGGGGGAAAAAGTTTCCTCATAATCGACCCCTTCCTTTTGTGCAAAACCTTTTGCCACAAGCCTAGCTTTGTGCTTGTCAATTGAGCCATCATCTTTGTACTTGTTCTTGTAGACCCACTTGCAGCCAATTGGTTTGGTTCCAAATGGAGGATCAACCAGCTTCCAAGTGTCGTTCTTTATGAGGGCATCATACTCCTTTTGCATCGCTTCTTTCCATTCATCATGAGAAGCAGCTTCTTTAAAGGAAGTTGGTTCAAAATCTGTAGACAAGTTCAATTCACAATCATAAGAAACATCCATATCAACAGGTGAATTAGAGTCATCTACATCACCTCCATTTTGTCGGTTTGAATTTCTGGTTCCTTTTTTCCAATTTCATCAGGATGAACACTTTCAAGTGTCTTCGTCAGCCACTTTGGGGGACCTTTCCGAGATGGTCCAATCTGCTCTGTTGATTGAGTTGGGACTGAATCAAGATTGAGTCTCCCAATTCTATCAATTACATCACTTAGAGCATCATCCATTGTTGGAGTTTCAGTCGGGGGGGAGTGTTCTTCAGAAGAAGATTCCACATGTTGTTCTAGAATAGGAATCCCCCCTCCAAGATGTGGAATTTGATTATCAAATTCCTTAAATTATTTTGTTTTTACGAATCTATCCAAGCGATCAAGTTGCCGCTCAACAACATTGTCAGATTTGGATGATTCAATAAAAATTACATCTCTAGATACAACAAAATTTTTATTTAATTCATCATAGAGGCGGTATGCTTTGGAGGTATTTGAATACCCCAGGAAAATACACTTACGACTTCTAGCACCAAGTTTGTTTCTATGTACCTTTGGTATCAAAGCATAACAGGTGGAACCAAAGATCCTGAGATGTTTTACCGAAGGAACATGTCCATACCACAATTCATAAGGAGTCTTGTTTCTTATAGCATTAGATGGACATCTATTCTTTATATATGCAGCACATAGAACAGCATCAGCCCAAAACATTATCTTTACATTTTTGAAGAAAAGCATGGATCGTACCATATTCAAGATTGTTCTATTCATTCTTTTAGCTACACTATTATGTTGGGGATTATAAGGCACAATTGTTTGATGTTTGATCCCATGTTGGCGAAGATAGTTTTAAAACTCATTTGATGTGTATTCTTTTCCATTATTAGTGCGAATAGACCCAATATGAGATTGTGCATCATTTTCAATCCACTTATGAAAATTCTTGAATGTTTGAAAAGCATCAGATTTGTTCTTCAATAAATAAACCCAGCACATTCTGGTGTAGTCATCAATAAATGTCATGATATATTTATTTCCATTTGCAGAAGAAACAGGAATTGGACCACATAAATCTGTATGAATGAGTTCAAGTTTCCTATGTAGGCATCACATTGCTTAAGATTTCTAGGAATTGTAGGCAAACTAGCAACACCATTTTTCTTCAATAAGCGGAGACTGTCATAGTTCAAATGTCCAAATCTAACATGCCATAATAAACTTTATGGAAGTGTACCTTCTTCATGATGAGAATTGTATGAGAAATCTTGTGCATGAGCAGATGTTCCTTGCAGTTTGAGAAGCCTTTCTTCTTCTATTCCCCTCATGACAAGTGAGTGGTTAGATGCTTTTCTTACCTCAAGCTTGCCATCAAACATATGAATGGAGCTACCTTGCTGGCGGATGTGGACCAAGGATAGCAAGTTTCTCTTGAGCTGTGGGAGATATAGAACATGATCTAGAAGAAATTCTAGAATACCAGGCTGTTTAAGCCTGATTGTGCGAAGCCCTGATGGCTTGATTTTTGAGAGATCTACAAAGTATACCGCTCCATCAACATTGTTAGTAAAATCTTCAAAACAATATTTTCTATGAGTCATGTGACAGGTTGCTCCTGAATCAAGCGACCAATCATTTTTCCAGGAAGCAAGTGAAGCATTAAACAAATATTCATTTACTCCAATGTTACATTGTGCCTCAACATAGTGAGCGGATTCAAGTGCTTTACCTTTGTCTGTATCATCAGTTTTACCTTTCTGTTGGTTTCTTTTCTGCTCAATTTTGTCCCATGGTAGCTTGCATGTAGAGGCATCATGTGATCCATTTCTTTTGCAGTGTATGCAATGCAAATCTACTTTCTCTGCTTGAGAATGCCTACCCCCCATACCTATGAAATATCTTCCTCTTTCTCTTGAATGCATACTGTAACGAAAATTATTTTTGCTGATAGAAAAATATTTCTGCCAATATACAGTAAAATTGTACTCAAAATGGCATTCTCAAAAGATTTCAAATCTCTTCCTCACACTACAACTTTATGCAATATATTTTCTCCAAACTTATTTTCTTCAAATCCCTCCAATGTTTGATAAAAGCATTCAACGTTTCATTCAAATATTTTGTATTACATATCACTTCAATGTTTTAAAATGTAATATATTTATATATTACATATCACTTCAATGCTGTAATATATGCCCATGATATTACATATGACATATGACATTACCATATAATGAAGCACACAGGCATGATTGAAGATGGCTTTTGGATGTATGGCATGCTCCAGTGGAGCGCTAGTATATTCTATGAATTCCACCTCTCGTACCAAATTGAATGTAAGTGTGGTGATTCTAACAGTAGAAGTAATGCTTCTCGTTTGGGGTGTACACGTCTTTCTTCAAGGAGACACAACACAAAAGGTAACGTGCTGTAACTATACCATTCAAATGATTTAAATGATTTAAAAAAACTGCGCATTGATACTATTCACCCACATTCTCACACATTCAAATGTTACGCTTCCACTGCGCTTATTTAAAACAACATTCAAACTTATTTAAAATAGCAGCTCTGTGTTTTTTTTGTGAAACAGATTCCACTCTATTTTGTTGCCCATGAAATCACTCATCATACCTGTACGCGCTATCCCAACCATTCCAAACTTGTATCTGTCGTTCTGTTCCTGTAAACATTGGTTGCATAATTTTTCATAAAATATGACAGCGTTGTATAACAGGACAGGTGGTATAGCGGGGTTAACTGGGTTAATAGTCATTCATTTGAAACCATTCGAATTGATACGTTGAGGTTACACCATTCATTTGAAACCATTAGAATTGATACGAATTGATACAATTACATTCGATATCATGAGCAACATTTATTTGAAAAACGTATTGATATGCATTGATACCATTCATTTGAAAAATGACATTCATTTGTATAAATACTCGAAGCAGCAAACGTATTTCAGGTAGCATGAAAAATAGTTATGTTACCAGTGGTATGTTGATTCAACAGAGGCGTTCTTCTGCCTTCCGCTCTAGACCAAGTAATCATTCACCAAATTAATCCTTCAGAGGACAGAGGCATTGAGGACAGTGCTCAGGTCAGAACGACATAGGACAGTGCTCAGTGGATGAGTGCTCAGACCAGTGTACAGCCCACAGTAGCCAAAAAATGAAGGGAGTTACAACTTCTTCTGAGAACTTGCTTTGATACCATGTCAGGCCAGGGAGTAACTCTCCAATAGGCAGTAAAACTGATTCTATTCATTTCATTAGGTAGGCTATTGTTATATACAAAAGGGTGTGACTGCTCAGTTCATCTTCTTATGACTGCTCTCTCCCTTTCTCTTCATCCTCATGATGGAAGGTCTTGGTCGATCAATCAAGCATGCGAAAGAAGTTGGTAACAGCAAGGGTCTCCAACTTTATGAGACTAGACAGGCTTTGACCCATCAACAATTTTTTGATGATACTATGCTGCAGGGAATCCCCACGGTCAAAGAAGCACTAGCTTATAAACAAATCCTGAGTAACTTTGCCATGGCTACAGGTATGGAAGTTAATCTCTCCAAATCTAAGATTTTTTTCTTTAATACCAATATTGTTATTCAAAGAAATATCTCCAAAATTCTTGGCTTTCAAAGGGATGTCGTTCGTTCCAAATACTTGGGAGTTCCTATAACTTATAAACCTTTGCACAAGAGCATTTAGGAGCCAGTGATTAATAAGAGGCAGGATAAAATCAGGAAATGGACTATTAGATCTTTAAACTTGGCTGGTCAGTTAGTGCTTACAAAATTTGTACTTCAATCAATCCCTGTCTTCATGCTATCAGCCCTTCCAGCTCCAAAACGAGTTATGCAACAATTTAGAACCATTCAAAGAGACTTTATTTGGGGTAAGGGGGAGGAGAGAAAGAAATGGACCTTGGTAGCCCGGGATAAGATTTGCAAACCTAAAAACCATGGGGGTCTTGGATTGGATGATCTGGAAGTACCAAGCAAAGTTTTAGGGGTAAAATTATGGTGGCCTTAGGTAAACGATCCAAAGGGTCAATGGGCTAGTATTTGGAAAGAAAAATATGCTATCACTTGGCAAGATAATGATCACATAAGTTTTATTGGCATCATAAAAGTCTCACACATCTGGAATAAGGCCTGGGAGAATAGAGGCTTATATAAAAAAATAGCTTCTGGGAAATCAGAGAGGGGGATCTTTCTTTGTTTTGGGAGTATAAATGGAAACAAGAACCTACATTGTTAAGAGAGGACTTTCTATACCTCAAGAAAGAAACTGATACCAAAGCGTTACTCACGGTAAAAGATTTTTGGACTCAAACAAATAGTGAAGGAAAATGGAGAACCTGGAAGAATATAGATTATAGGGATGGTAGCCCCTTGAAAGAAAAAGCTGAGGCAGTTTTGAAAATGTTGGACCAAAGGAAAATTTTAGTGACAGGGGGGCATGACCAACTTAGATGGGGCAACAATAATGAAGGTACCTTCAATCTTAAGGAGGAAAAACGCATACTCCTTGACCTGGACTCCATTGTACCAGACAGGGTTTGGCAGAGCCTATGGAGGCATCAAGGATGGATGAAGATCAAATTCTTCATGTGGCTGGTTCATCATAAGAAAATTCTGACTTGGGACAACATTCAGAAGAGGGGTGTTCTAGGTGCTTCCAGATGCCAGCTCTATGAAGCCCAAGAGGAAACAATGGAGCACCTTCTCAATAATTGTATTTTCACCTCCAGGTTGTGGGATACTTTTTTCACTATTTTCAAATAGATAGACAGGGACAAAGGAAGCATTATCAACATCGTAAAAAACTGGAGACGAAATTTCTCTAATTATGAATTTCTTTTCTCAGCTTGGGCTTTAACGCCAAGCTTCGAAATATGGAATGTTTGGAAAGAAAGAAACAACAAAATCTTCAAAAATGAAAAAATTTCCTCCCAATGCATTTTTGAGCAAATCCTAAGACAGCTTAAGGAGATGGTAGGTACTATAGTGTGAACTTCCCCAAAGAATCCACCTTCAGAAGCTGAAATGCATATACTTTTTCAGTTGGGTATGCAGGGGCTTATACCACAGGGCTTGAATAGGAAGGTAATCAAACTGGACACTAAGCAGGATTACTGGCATCCTCCCCTTCAGGGTTTTTTGAAATACAACATTGATGGGGCCTCAAAAGGCAACCCAGGTATTGCTGGCTTTCGAGGGGTGTTAAGGGATGAAAATGGTTGCATCCTTTTTATTTTCCATTTCCATTTAGGAAGAGCCACTAACAATAAGGTAGAGTTAATGGCACTTGAGAAATGTTTAGAATTCCTGAAGTAGGATAATCTCTAGAATATAATAGTTGAAGCTGATTCTGAGTTAATAATTAACTCGGTCAAGAGAATCAACTATGGCACGGAGCTGGAAAAAGTCTCAAAACACTGGAGGCTGCTTCAGGTCTTTCAACAGATTCAGCTTCACCTCCTGTGCTTACATACCATGATTTTTACCCATGTGCAAAGGACAGCTAAAAAATTGGCAGACATTCTGGCCAATCAAGGAGTGATCTGCACCAAAAGGAGGGTCGAGTTGAGTTGGAAAGAGATTGCTCAAAATAGATTAAAGGTGCATTATCAAGATCAAGCAGATGAGGACAGAATGGTGTTTCGAAATAGAGCCACAAAGACAGGGTCTAGTTGATTTGGATTCATTATGAAGTGTTATTTCTGAAGTGAGGTCATTTTTGTGTTGCAGGTCATTGTTGGCCTCCTCAACCCTGGTAAGTACAAACATAGAAGTCTCAGACAGACTCGGCAGATGTTGCTCAACAGACGCTGTTCCTCTGTTAGTTGATGGGATGGATGGATTTTAATCTTCCTTTGGTTCATTCGCCCGAGAAGATGGGATGGTGTGAGGGGCCAGAGTCCAAGTTTTCTCGACAGACTCAAAACCCTCTTATTTCTTTCTATGGTGGCAATATCACTCTCCAGGTGGTTTCTAGTTTTTCTCATGCCCTTCAAGCTGGAAGCGATATTTCAGAGTTGGGAGCGATTCCACTCACCAAGCAACACGCGACCAAGGGAGGGGAGGGAATAGCACCCTCATCGCGAGGTAATTCTCGGTGCTTTTGGCCCGTGCGATATTTTCCTCAGCCGTTGGATCAAGCACAATGATTCTACGATCAAGAATAGGCGATCATGTTGATGGGTCCAGGTCGTTTAGTGCATGGTAATTCTTTGTGCTTTTAGGTCTTGCGATATTATCCTGCGCCATTGGATCTGGCAGGGAGAATCGATGGTTGAGGAAAAGTATGCAGGTCTGGGTGAGGGTTATCATCTGTGCTTGTTTCACTTCATGGTGGGAATCGGTGGATTTTGGGCGAACTACATGCTCGAGGGTTATCCCCCCATTCGGACCCGAAATCCTTTTAGAATGGTCCCTATTTGCTCATCGGGTCTAATTCTAATTTTAAAGTGTTTGCATGTTCTCGCCCTGATTTGAGCCTCGTCCGTTAGATCTCTGGGGGGGGTCGTACAGTCTCGTCTTTTGCTTGTATTTCAAGGGTTTTGTAATTATGTTTGTGGGCCCTTAGCTGGGTTTTTTAAGCCTTTAGCTCGGTGGCGTATGCTTTAAGCGGATAGATATTTCTTTGGCCCACAGCTCCTTTAGGACTATTATATTCTATGTAATTTTTTTTCCGAATTAATGAAGTAGAAGGCACGACTCTTGCTTGAGCAAAAAAAGATTTTCCATTACAACTAATTACCTTGATGAAGTGGAATTAGATGTGGTTCCAGTAACATATGTGGAGCTGCCATAGGAAGTCCTTATCTTTATGATCGTGATGCAGTATTTTATAGAAAAGAGCATAAATATCACCTTAAGAAAGATGCGGTTGAATTTATTGTCAGGGAACATCAAAGTAAAACTCACTTGAATTTAGTTGTTTCTAATTAGATGAAGCGATTAATAATTTCAAATAAGAGATTTGTACTCATGTGTGTAAAGGAACAACATAAGATTTGACATGATGTTTGTTCAAGTTATGAGTCCCCACTTAAAGATAGTTTGATCAAAGAGGTAGAAACTTTTTCAGTTCTAATTAAAACCAAACATCTTACTCATAAGCAGGGAATACAACATGAATTACAGTTGATTCCTAAAGTTCCTCTTCCTAATGTCAAAATGAATCAATTCAATCCAAGTTTGGAAGTTATCAGTTACAGTGATGTAGGTCATTATTGGGGAAAGTCAGTGTTAAATTTCTCTTTATCGTGTCACCATTTCATGTTTCAAATAGTTTGGAAGCCTCTTTTCAAGTGGAGAGGAAGCCCATTTGTTTTCATATTAAAGACTTTTCTAAAGCAATGCCAAAGGATCCAATACATCTAAGGGAAACTTATGCATCAAGGGAAAGTGCTAATCAATGGAAACATCATTTAATGAATAAGGAAATAGTGATTCAAACAAATCAACATCCACTTCAATATGTTCAAAATCAAACTAAGTTGCAGCAGTTTTCACATTACAGTTTGATGGGTTTATTGCAGCAAGTTCACTTAGTAATCAAGAATCGGGAAAGTATATCAAATCAAGTAGCTTGTTTGATGTCAAATATGTCTTTGATTGTCTCTGTCATTCTGCAGTATAGATTTTTAATAGTATTAAACAATATCTTGTAGAGATTTTTTTCAAAGATGTTTATGAATCACTAATTCGTGGTACTTCATGGAAAGAATTCAGTTTCCATGTTCATAACAGGTTGTTTAACCATATTCGCAAGTTATGCATACTGCAGATGGATGGAACAGTTCATAGATTCAAAATGTGCCATGGTTAGGATCATCATGATCATCACTTTCAAGTAGTTGATCAAATGTATTGATACTTAATAAGGGAAAGGTGGAGAGTGAGGGAGCTATACCCTCATTTAATATCTGTTTAAGTCAAACATTTGTGGTCCAAATGCTTTCAAGTGGAGAGGATTGATCCACAAGGATCTTTTCAGTATAGCATGAGCGAAGTCTTCAGTGGTTCAACATCGAAGTGATCATCAAATGATCATTGGTTGATGAGGTCTTAAACTTTATCAACTTTGACAGTTTTGTCATCACCATTCAGTGTTTAGCATCTTCAGCTTCGACAGTGATGTTTATGGTTCAGGTTGTCCAGTGATGTCAATGGTTTTCATGGTGTTCCAATGATAGGGTTTTGTATCTCGTTATTGATATGTGATTTTCGTCAGTTCCGTCGGGGTTTGATTGTCGACTCATGTTCATCATCAGCTCCGCTAGGGTTTGCTTGTCAGTTTTGGTCCATGGTTATCGTCACGTGGGCTTAAAATTCACTTTGTTACAATTTGTTGTAAATGGAATTTTTTTTTAAGAACAAAATGATGTAAATACTAAAACCTAAGTCTTAACCCTAAAAAGTTATGCTACAAAACAAATACAAACCCTAAACCCTAACTTATACCTAAACCATACATTACAAATCAAATGCATCAAAACCTAAGTCTCGGGCTTTAATTCAAAACTATGGTAAATACATTATAAACCATATAAGCTTATGTAATAAACATAAGCATTGCAATATATATATATAAAATAGGTCCCTAACCACGATGTTTAGAACGCGTCGGAACCGCGAGCGTGTGAACACAAGGTGGAAAAATGCACAAACAGAAGGTGGTCTCTGCCGTTTGGGTTGACAGTTGCAGTCAGGGTTAGCTCTGACATGTCAACAACTCTGCAAAACCACGGTGGGGAGACCATGTTGAAACCACTAGACTATCCACCAACTATCACCGAGCATGAAAACAATAATGGTGAGTCACCAAAACCACCAGCCTCAAGGCTACCAAAAATGGTCTACCACCTGATCACATGCATTGTCCGCGCTTCCTCCACCCTGTTAGCTAGCCACTAATGGATTTGGGCTAAACTAAAGTTCTAAACTAGGTTTATTGTTACAATTTTTTGTTAAATTAATTAAAACAAGTGGTGAATGTCACTATGTGACATTAAAGCTTAACCATAAACCATAATTTAACCCTAAAGAGAAGCTAGTTCATTCCTAAACTCTGCAAGAGGGAGTTCAAATGCATTTGGAGGGTTATAAAGGTAGTTTGGTGCTTTGAAAAGAAAGGAGAGTGGTTTTGAGTTTTGTGCGCAGATTCTAGAGGATATAGATTGTTTTGTTTTTAGTGTAACAGGAGCATCGAGAGTCAGAATTGGGAACCGAGATAAGCATTGGAAAGCTAATTCAGAGATATTTCTTATGGCAATGACCAGAAGTGCCTACATGAACAATGAGTCTGGGTAATTTTCTGTGTAATCAACCCCCTCAGATTCAATCCTAATAAAGTGGTTTCCCATCTTGAAAGCAGACCCAGAAACATAGTCCATGAGGGACAAATTCCATAATCAATCTTTTTGTCTAGTATCATTGTGCTTTGTTGCTTTTCACTTATGTTTGCATCTTTTTTATGTTTCAATTATGTTGTCAATTCATTCCTTTTCAAGTAGTTCTCACGGTTAAAGCACTTTAAGTTAACATTCTGTTCACTGTTGGAATTAATAAATTCTACTTCACTTTAACATATGATCATTTCAGATCAAATAGGCTTTACCTAAACAAAACCCCTTTTATGAGTGTTCGTAAATATAAAGTGGATTTTGACGTAAATATAAAAAGAGGTTTTATTTATTTACCATACCTCTGGTATATTTATATTTATATTTATTTACCATACCTCTTTATATGGGCAAAACTTGAGTGCAAACATTATCATACCATGGTATTAAAATGGTATTTGGCCCATAGGTTTCACATAAATAAAACCTCTTTTTTGAGTTTTCATAAATATAAAGAGGTTTATCGAGTAAATATAAAAACAGGTTTTATTTATTTACCATACCTCTAGCTTATTTATATTTGTATTTATTTACCATACCATTAGAGTAAGTATAAAAAGAGTTTTTATTTATTTAACATGCCTCGATTTATTTATATTTTTATTTATTTACCGTACCTCTTTTTTGAATGTTTGTAAACCTCTTTATATTTCAAATTTATATTGTGTTTGTACATAATTAGCTCCTTAGATGGAAGGAGGTTTCTTGAATTTTTTTAGTTGAGGGCCTAGATTGATTCTCAAGGGAATATGCTCAGCATATGCTTAGTCTTAATGTTTATCAACATTTGTAGTGTATTACAAAGAGAGTTTGTTAGTTTGCATTGACTTTTAATAAATTTTAAAAATTAGATTTGTGCCATTTGGCTCCCTTCCCACCAATTTCTTAGGGATTTGAGATTATTTGAATTATAATAAGTTCCTCCATGATAAGTTCCTCATTATTGTTTATAAAATTCATTTATGGTCCATTACTTTTAGTAAATTTAAAAAATTAGATTCCTTTCACTTGGCTCCCCACCCAACAATTCCCTAGGGATTTGAGATTATTCCAATTCTAGTAAGTTTGTCCATGATAAGTTCCTCATTATTATTTACAACATTCATTTATATATAAGCAAATATATAACAAAGTATTTTCCTACTTCTTCACTATGGTGAAAATAAACTACATCCATTTTGGTGTTAAGATTTCCCTCAATGTGTTCTAAGACCAGATTGTGTACTCCAATCTTATGCTCACGCTCTAAGAATGTGGGCTAAAGTTTTTAATGCTAAGTCTTTTTCCATTAATAATTTTTTTTTGCATACCATATATAATGGTATTTTCTTATAACTGTAGCAGTAACTTACTTACCTCTCTAATCTACCAGTATCTAAACATACACATTACATATTTCTAGATTGCCACACGTGTTGATAGTGACATATCACATATTTGTAGGTTGCCAAAGGTGTCTCATAGTGACCACATGCATCTCATGGTGGTAAATTTAAAGTGGATAACCTCTATGAGAAGTTTGGGCATTTGATATTGGATCATGAGGTTGACTTAAAGGCCCTTGATTCTTGAGAGGAATATGTTATGAGAAGTTTGGGCATTTGATATTGGATCATGAGGTTGACTTAAAGGCCCTTGATTCTAGAGAGGAATATGTGTTGCCGAACATGTGAGGAGTACAAGGTTTGATTAACTTATGCAACAAATCTCCACAAGATCAATTGTGCTTCCACTATAAACTTAGTACCTTAGTGTGGTTTATATCTTAATGATTTTAAGGAGTGCTCTATGGAAGATTGTTTTACCTTCCAAATACAAATGTATAAAAGTAGTTGAACTATGAATTTGAGTTGTCCAAGGTTTTTAATGTAATATTAGTGTAGAATTAGATAAAGTAGCATGTATGAGTTTATGCTTTAAAATTAATAGTAATAGTATAATAATTACTACTATAATAATAATAAAATAATAATTATATATATAATAGTAATAATATAATAATAATAATTATTAGTATGGTTCTTATATTTATATTAATATTATTGATAATAACATTAATTTTTCATATTACTGATAATTGATAGATGTGTTTGATATGGGTCTATCACCTTTTATCAACTACATTTATTAATGTGGTTTTTCTAGTAATAATGAGATATTTACATGTTTACATAGATCCATCCCCATACTAAGATCTCACCATACTAAGTTGTAAGTTGTAAAGTCTCTCGACACAATAACAAGAACCACCTAGTGGCAATGTCACTCATTTTGTTGTTTTTGCACATTACCACCATGTGGTTTTTATTTATTGTGCAAGAATGAGATGGGCTTATGTTTAAAAATAATATTCTTAAAAAATTAAGAAAAAAAATGAAAATATTTAAAATAATGAATAATGTTTTTAAATTTTTAATATAAAACTAATATATATAATATGTAAATATAAAATGTGAATATAAATTTATATTAAGTTTGTATTTATTATAAATATATAATGATTAAATTTTCTAAAAATTTGGGGAATGAATTAGCCATGAGCTCCCAGCTTTCATCAATCACCACCAGCCTATTTATCCTAAGTTCAACATGGGATAAGAAGACGACAACACAACCATCCACGGAAGAACATCTGCTCCCCAGTTGGGTGGCACCAGATTGAAATCTCTAAACCTCGGCTTCCCCTTGAGAGTTACTGACCTTATCCTCGCCAGCCTCCTTGCCATAATCTGTGGAGAAAGTGCATATGCATTGCCTATGAATAAGCTCCTTTGCCCCCATGACTCAACTTCGTACCATGCCTTGCACAGGAGGACGAGGTCAAGAATACCCTAACATGCTGCAGGACCTCGTATGTCAGGAATATCATAACATGCATCGCCTTCTCACCCATTGAAGCTCAAACTCAAATAACCTACAATGACCCAACATTGATACCCAAATCGGGCTTTGTTGAGTGCTGAGTACAAATGTGGATGGTAGACTACACAGCAGTCATCACTAAAGTCAGGAATTCCACTTGGATTTGAAGGAAAGATAAATATTGAACCGAGGTGCTGCAAAAGATGAATTTAAAACAAGAGATGAAGATAAAGATGAACTGAGGTTTTTTTTATATTTCTAATAATCAGGGGCTCACGACACGGTAAATGCTTGAGGTAGACACGTGATGATCAAATGTAATGTATGCCATTAGAAACGAGCAGAGGTAAGCGGTCTTAGTAGGTCAAGACTTTTGAAAAATGTAGTTTACATCTAGGTCATTCCAATAGTTCGAATTAGTCATTCAATTTACAAAGGAAATAAGTTTGAGAAGTTAGATTCCAATGGTATTCCCCCCTTGTTTGCCATGAGCACGCTAAATGTTGTGTTGATGGTGTATAGAATGTATATTGTTAACGGATATTGACCTAATTTTGCGTTCTAGTACAATACTGCTCTTTACTTTAACAAAACTCAAGACATTATTGACAGATCACCTGGTCATGAATGATTATTTTGTACACATTAAAGAAATATTTCAGAGTTAATGTTTGAAGTTATCAGCTTGTTCTTTGGACTCTCCATATAATAACACATCAATGAAGTTGGATTCATTGAAAAATGTCAGTAGTAAAGGTCTAAATACCACCAAGTGAGACATCTACAATAAAGTACCAGCAAGTGACACATCTACAATGCTCAACTCCTGTATCGTCGATTGTTTCCGATGATTGATTTTCGGGTCCTTTTCTAACCATATATGTTCAACCGTCTTCACAACGAAGAAGCCTGCTTTGTATGACAATTTAAGAATCATAATTATTTTTCAAACATGGAAAGGGGCTAGAAAACTATGGAAGCCCCATGGGGAAGTCTAACAAAATGGAATACACAAAATGGTTGGAAAATTAATGCCAACTAACAAGTTAAATACACTTACAACAATCATACTTGCCAAGTAGATTGTGTTTGTAGGTTGAGGATTTTTGTAGTTGACAAAGTAGATTTTGTTTGGAGGTTGAGGAATTTTGTTTGGAGGCTAAACTAAAGGACAAATTAAATGAAGTGTTTAGTAGGAGTACAAATTCTCCATTCCCCAACACACATCAAGTAATTAAGAAAGACTGTGTATTTAATGAGGGGTTGGTAAAAACTTATGGGCAGATATTCACCCCCAACATAGAAAAACATTTTTTATATAATAGTTCATCTTAGTGTCTTAATGTTTTGCCATGTAATGTATTAGTGAGTCAAAGTTATATATTTTGATATATATCTATGTAAAAGTCTTTTCAACCCCTAGTGAAGTGTAAATTGTCATAAGAATGTTTATTTTAATTGGTAGGAGCCACAACCTCCATATGAATGTATTTCATGCATTAAGAATTATAATCCAATTTTTTTTTGTTGCTCCCAAATTTTTACTAGTTTTACTAGTTTCTATTATTTGTTAAATTTTTTGAGTTTTTAAGCTACTCTCTAGTTGGGCAACTAAAGTGTTGATGGAAAGGCTCCCCTCCTTTGCCCATAAATTCTTTCACGTGGTATCAAGTTAAACTCTCTCACTGTAGGTGTTTTTAGTGGGAGTTAGAAATTGTTTTGAAGGAATATTTTTTGGAATGTATTTACAAGGAGGGAGAAATATTTTTTACAGTCATAAATGGTAGCATCAATAACAAGATTGACTAATCCTCAAATACCTCACTTTAATGGAAAAAATTATGACTATTGGGCTATAACAATGAAGGCTTTCTTTTATTGTTAAGATACTTGGGATTTGGTGGAGAAAGGATCTTGAAATTATGACTATTGGGTTATAACAATGAAAGTTCTATTTTCTTCTCAAGACATTTGGGATTTGGTGGAGAAATTTTTTCAAGAACTAGGAGATGCAACAATATATAATGCTTTGACACAAGTAGAAATGGATTTGTTGAGGGACAAGAGGAAAAAGGATTCAAAATCCCTCTTCTGCATCTTTCAAGCAGTTCATGAAAGTCTTTTCCCAACGATTACAACAACAACAAAACCCAAGAAACCATGGGACACCCTCTAGACAACCTATCAAGGCATGACAAAAGTGAAGAAAATAAAGCTAAAAATTCTGAGAAATTTTGAGACAATTTGTATGAAAGAGTCTCGTAATGTGGACTCATTTTTTACATATGTAATTGGACTCGTTACTCAAATGAGGTCTCATGGTGAGACACTTGAGAAAAGGAGAATAGTTGAGAAAGCTTTGAGAAGTATGCGAGCAAGATTTGATGCCATTGTTCTGGCCATAGAAGAGACACAAAATCTCTCACAGTTTTCAGTGGATGAGCTTCATCCATCACTGATTTCTCACAAACATAAACTGAATAGAGCAACAAACTCATCATTAGAGCATGCCTTCAAGACTCAAGTTTCATTTGGTCAAGGTAGAGGTAGAGGAAGATCAAATGCTAGAGGAAGAGGAAGAATCCCACACAGAGGTGGAAGAGGCATCCCTTCAAGCTCAAGTGGAAGGGGCAATAGTCAAAATCCAAGTCAAGGCCCAAGCAAAAATCAAGCACAAGGATAGAGGTATGATAAATCTCAAGTTCAATTTCATTATCGTAAGAAGTATGGTCATTGTGTAAATGAATGTAGAAAGAAGCAATATGACATAAGTAAAAAACCAAGTGCAAATTTGGTAAAGGAAAATCAAAACCAGGATAGCATGCTTTTAGCTTGTGAGGTAGCACAAGAAAATAAAAGTGATGTATGGTTTCTAGATTCAGGGTGCAACAACCACATGACAGGGAACATAGAAATGTTTTCCAATTGAGATGAAAGTGTGAAATTTGAAGTGACAGTAGGGGCTGATAGCAAAGTATTTGTAATGAGAAAAGGAAGAGTCAATATTCTAACAAAGAAGGGAGAGAAGAAGTCCATTTCTCATGTTTAATTTGTCCCTGGTTTGAAGCATAACCTCATAAGCATTGGACAACTTGTGCAAAAGGGCTACAATGTCTTTTTCAAAAATGATGAGTGCACAATTTTGGATAAGTCTCCAAGGAGACGACTAATTGCAAAAGTTCAAATGACAAGCAATAGAATGTTTCCCCTAAGGATAAAATTATATTTTAAGGAAGAAGGTGCACAAGCACAACTGTGAATGAATTCACGAGAGGATGAAAGAAAAGTTGCAGTTGTCACATAAGTAAACTTTCAGGTATAGGTTAAAGATGAAAACTAGTTATGGAATTTACGATTTGGTCATCTCAACTTTGGAGATTTGAATTTGTTTCATAGGAAAGGCATGGTGAAGGGATTTCCACTCATAGAAACATCCGACAACCTATGTGAAGGATGCATCCTGGGAAAACAATATAGAGAGACATTTCAAGGAGTAAATTGAATAAGGGAAAACGAACCTTTGGATATTTTCCATTCAGACTTATGTGGATGGATGAAAACACCATCAATTGGGGACAACTACTATTTTTTGAGTTTCAAAGATGATTATACAAAGAAGACATGGGTCTACTTCCTAAAACATAAAAGCGAAGTGTTTGAGCACTTCTCCAAATATAAAGCTCTTATTGAGAAGAAATATGGAGACAACATCAAAGTCTTCAGGACTAATAGAGGTAGTGAATACATCTCAAATGACTTCCTTCGATTTTGCTGAGAGCATGTAATTCACAAGAAATTTACAACAAGGTATACACCTCAACAAAATGGTTCAAAAGAAAGGAAGAATAAGACTATTATGGAAATGGCAAGGAGTATGTTGAAGGAAAATCATTTGGCAAATGATTATTGGGCTGAAGTTTTCGCTTGTGCCGCATATATCATTAATAGGTGACCAACCAGAACTGTCAATAATGTGGTTCCTAAAGAAGTATGGAGTGGAAGAAAGCATGGTGTCACTCACATGAGACTCTTTGGATGTGTGACATATGGACATGTCCTGGATGAGGTGAGGAAGAAGTTGGACGAAAAGGGGGAGAAATGCATTTGTTTGGATATAATGATGAATCCAAGGCATACAAGCTCTACAATCCATCCACCAAGAATGTCATAATCAATAGATATGTGCAGTTCATAGAAGAGGAAGCATCAGATGGAAGTTCAAATAAAACAATCAATGTGAAAATATGTATGCTACATGAAGATAAATAGGAATTGACTTCAACAAGTAATTCCTCAATGGTGACTCCCTCTACTCCTATTCAAGCTCAACAAAGTAGTCAACAAGCGACACCATCAACATGAAAATGTCACACAGTCAATCAAGTCCTTCTCTAAGCACACCGCCAAGACCCACAACATCATCTACTTCAACCACAAGATCAAGTGATATGCCAAGCCCATCTTCTACAAGCATAAGAAGACCAAAATTAAAAAATTTAAGTGATATTTATGAGCAAGATGAATTTGATAGTAGCACTGGTATGAATTCCATATTTGCATTGTTTTGTCATGTATATGACCCAATCGATTTTGAGGATGGAGTCAAAGAGAAACAATGGGTTGTGGCAATGGATGAAGAAATTGAAACAATAGAAAAGAATGACACATGGGAGTTAGTGGACCTTCTGCAAGGAAAAGAAGTCATTGGAGTAAAGTGGGTCTATAAGACCAAGAGAAACATTGAAGGAAAGATTGAAAGGCATAAAGAAATGCTAGTTGTCAAAGGATACAAGCAGTAGCATGGAAGATATTATGTGGAAATATTTGCACCAGTCGTCAGGATGGAGAGAGTGTGTATAGTGGTGTCGATTTCTGAACAACATAAATGGAAAGTGTATGAAATGGACATAAAATCATATTTCTTGAATGCAGTGCTAAAACAAGAAGAATGTGTTGTGCAACCACCTGGTTATGAGGTACAAGGCCAAGAATTCAATGCGTAAAGGTTGAGGAAAGCTCTTTACGGGCTGAAGCAAGCACTCCATGCAAGGTATCATGTAATAGATAATTACTTGTTGAACAATGGCTTCGACAAATGTGATGGTGAGCCTACTCTCTACATCAAAGAGAGTGGTGGTAAGCTTATTATTGTTGTTTCATATGTAGATGATTTGATTTTTACATAAAATAATGGTTTCCTCATTACTGATTTCAAATAAACCATGAGAAGTGAGTTTGAAATGACTAACATGGGGTTCTTAAGATATTTTTTGGGCATAGAAGTGAAGCAAACATAAAATGGTATTTTTATTTCCCAAGAAAAGTATCTAGAAAACACTTTGTAGAGGTTTAATATGTAGAGCAACAAGTCCACACCAACTCAAACTGTCATGGGGTTGAAGTTGAGAAAATAAGATTGTAGCAACAATGTCAATCTAACACTATACAAAAGTATGGTCGACAGCTCGATGTATTTGATGGAATCTAGGCCAGAGATATTGTATGCAATAAGCCTAGTGTTGAGGTTCATGGAGACACCTAAGGAGATGCATTGGGAAGAAACCAAAATGATCTAAAGGTATGCCAATGTGACAAAATAGTATGGTATTTTCTACACTGCAACAAATGATTTTAGGTTGGTTGGTTACACTGACAGTTATTGGGAAAGAAGAGTCAATGATAAAAAGACCACATCCTAATATGTTTTTCATTTAGGTTCGGTGATCAAGTGCTCAAAAAATAGCTCAAAATTAAAAGTTGACGTATCGGTGTGGAACTTGAACGACCACATAGCGCTCATCATCTTGAATCTAGTGTAACTAAGTTTTGCATGAAACACATTCTGTATGCTCCCAAAAACATGTTATGTTTGCGTTTTGAAAGAGGTGAGTTTTGAAAAATGTGATAGTTGAATCAGTAGTCCATATGGCTGATGTGGCGCTAACCATACATGTTGTCATGGCAGGGTTGACTCATCAATGGACTCCTTCAGTGAATGGTGTGCTGACATGTGGCAAGTACCTAGGTTCTGATTTGGAAGAATTTGGTAGGTTGGTTGGTGGCCAACCACAAGCTGCCACGTGGCCGAGCCAGGGGAGGTCATATGGCAGTTTGAGGGCCACCAAAATTTTGGTTAAGGGTCAGGCAGCAGCAACAAAGGTCGAACTCGTGACCTCAAAGTATCAAGACCAAACCTCATACCAATATGCCATATGATAGTTCTTAATATATATGGTGTTCAACATTTATTTAAAGTTTAAGAACATGCCATTCGAAGGAAGGGCCTAGCCCACAGAGCCAACCCTTTGTCCCGCCACCCACATGTCCACCAGAAGAGCGTAGTGGGGTCTCAACCAATGGTGGTGGGCTATAAGCCTTATTCGCTGGCACGTGGCCGCCATGTGGCCCAAAAATTTAGATTTAAGGTCTTATAAGATTTAATGTGTCCGATAATTTCTATTGGAGATCGACAAAATCAGTGCTCCATTAGCACAATTTGGGATGAAATTTGTGGGACGATGTCATATTTTGGAGAGATTGTGGTGTGATTACCAGAAAGACTTGGGAAATCCATAACTTCTTGATTTTTTGACCAAATCAGGAGTAGAAAGAGTTAAACAGACATTTTTGGGCATTCTGGAGCCACTGGAAAAGGTTCCAAAGCTATCTGAGCATCGTAAACTAATGTATTCATACTTTTGAGTATAATAGAGAGGGTCAAGTCATTGGAAGCTGGATCAAGGAGACATAGCCTAGGCGGGGTGAACTCCTTCATCATGTGCTATTGTGATACTATTTTGGTGATGTTCATGTCTATTATATGTTGTTGTTAAGTCATTTGTTTATGATAATTTGTACATGAAATTTACAAAAAAACACTCAAAAACTCATGTTTAAACTTACAATTAACCTCATGAATCCTTAAGAACTTTTACATATTCTAAAGAGGAATTTAGCAAAACAAAACTAATTTTCCATTCATATCAAGTTTGGTATCAGAGCCAGGTTTTCTTGGTGCAAGAAGGATTTAACTATTTTCAAGTGAATGTGATGCTTACAAGGTTGAAGCTCTAGAGAGGAGAAGGGAAGCTGATTGAAAATCCTGAAGTTGGGTCAAGGAGAAGGAGTGCAAGGTTGCCACAATCTCCACCACCAATTCTACCTCAAGTTGTAGTTGAAGCTTCAATATGCATGTCACATGAGGGAGAGCCTACAAATATGACAGAGGATGAGAAGGCTTTAGAAAGGCTTTATTTGACATGACAAAGATGGTGAAATTCATCTGTGAAGAGTGGAATAAAAGACTACAGGGTGAAATCTCCAAGCCTCCAAAAGGAGAAGGTTCTTCAGGAGGAGGAGATAATGGAAATGGAGGTAAACCTCCACCCTCTCCATCATCATATTCATCTTCATCTTTGCAGGCATCTTCACCCTCTTCCACTAATACAACCCTTAGTCATACTCATCAACATACCTCAAAAGGAACTGGTAAAACACCCATGTTAAAACTTGATGTTAAATCTGAACTTCCCATGTATATTGGTGAAGTGAATGCAGAGAAGCTTGACAATTGGGTTCGTGATTTGGAGGTGTATTGCAGAATTCAAAACCTTCAAGATGATGACATAAATATTCATCTAGCTTCCTTAGGGATGGAGGGTACAACACTAGTATGATGGGAATCCAAGACACAAGAAGAGATAAAAAAAAATTGTAAGATGCCAATTTCTTGGTCATATTTCATTGCTACAATTAAAAGATAGTTTTACCCTCTAGAATATATGCAGAAAGTCATCATGAATTGGTAGAACTTTAGACAAATTAAAGGTCAAAATGTCCAAGATTACACCCAATAATTTAGAAGAAGGTCTCTAATATTAGGTGTATATTTGAAATCACAAGACACATTGATGAAGTATATAGGGGGTTTACATAGTTATCTTAAGCATACTATGCTTATGTTTAATTCCAATAATCTAGATGAGGTGTGTGTGCATGCCACTCATCTTGAGGCAAGAGGGAAAAATACCCTAGAAGAGGGTGGTAAAAATCCATTTAAGGGTAAAGAAAAAGAAAAGGGTTCCAAAGGGAAAGGAAAGAAAAAATCATCTATTAGTAAGGAAGGAGAGAAAATAGAATGCAAACATTGTTCCAAGAGGGTCACGATGAAACTCATTGTTGGAATCTTCATCCCGAGATGAAACCAAACAAATTCAAGAACAAGGGAAAACAAAAGATAGATGCAACAATTCAACAAGATTTGGGATCCGATTCGGGTGACGAAACTAAAATACAGTCATGGGTATGAAAAGAAAATAATCCATCACTGGCACCAGTACTTCAAATTTACACAATCAAACTCCAAATGAAAACAAGATAACATAAGGGTAATCTCAAAACATAGCAAAATTGATACTCTTTTTTATAGTGGCTCTCAAGCCAATCACATTTCTAAAATCATTGTCAAAAGTTTAAACCTGGAAACAATTCCATGTCATATGCCATATCCATTAGGATGCGTTTGTGAATGCACAATTTCAAGTAACTAGAAAGTGTAAACTAAAATTCGCCATTACTCCAAATTTCATAGATGAAGTGGAAACTGATGTTGTGCCATTAGACATATGTGGTATAGTTTTGGGCAGCACATATCTCTATGAAAGAAAAGCTATCATCCATAGACATGAAAACAAATACCATTTTTTCAAAGATGGGGTAGAATAAATTGTAAGAGCCAATAGCAAGAAAATAAATCTTTCACTTGTTAATGCGGGGCACATGAAAAGACTAGTGAATTCTAGCAACAATTTTGTGCTTCTAATGATCAAACCCAAGAATGATATAGATAATGAAGATTTCAAGGTTGTGACTCCATATTGAAATATGAAATAGTTGATGTTGTTAACCAATATGATGAGATGTTTCAAGAACCAAAAGGATTGCCTCCCAAGACAGGAATTCAACATGAGATATAGTTGCAGCAAGATAGTCCTCTTCCTAACATTGGCATTTATAGGATATCAATGATGGAAAGTGAAGAAATTAAAAATCAAATTCAAGAGTTGTTGGATAAAGGGATCATCACACCAAGTTCTTTGCCATGTGGGTCACCTATTCTTTTTGTGGTAAAGAAGGATGGAACATGGTGCATGTGTGTGGACTTTCGTGCATTGAACAAGATTACGGTAAAGAACCATTACCAATTTCCTAGAATAGATGATTTACTTGATCAATTGAAAGATGAAAAGTACTTTACTAAGTTAGACTTAAGGAGTGGCTACCATCAAATTATAATTGTTGAAGGAGACATTTGGAAGACAACATTCAAGACAAAACAAGGTTTGTTTGAATGGCTAGTTATGCCTTTTGGTTTATGTAATGCTCTTGCTAGCTTCATGCATGTGTTGAATGGTGTGTTGAGGCCATTTCTTAATGAGTTTTTTATAGTCTACTTAGATGAAATCTTAGAAAATTACTTGATGTCTTAAAGAAAGAATAATTGTATTTAAATATGTGAAGGTGTGAGTTTGAAAAAACTTCTTTAGTTTACTTGGGTCATATTGTTGGAGGAGGTGAATTGAGAATATATCCCTCCAAGGTTGATGTCATTTTGAATTGGGCAAGGCCCAAAACAATTATTGAGGTAAGACATTTTTTGGGAGAAGCCCAATAATGGAGGAAATTCATTGCTAACTTTTCTTCTATAGCATCTCCTTTGCATGCGTTAACTAGTGTGAAAAAGGTTTCTCAGTGGGGAGGAAAACAACAAAACCTCTTTGATGCATTGAAAAAAAATATGAGTTCAATCCTAGTACTTGCACTTCTAGACTTGAGATAGTCATTTGAGATCTAGAGCGATGCTAGTCACTATGCCATGGGTGCAGTCCTCATTCAACATGGTAAGCCTATATGTTTTCATTCGTAAACTTTCAATGGTGTAGTGATAAATTATCCTACGTAGGACAAGGAATTGTATGCATTGGTGCAAAGTGTGAAAAAGTGGAAACACTACTTCATGGGTAAGGAAACAATCATTCACATTGATCATGAGCCATTCTAATATTTGTAATCTCAATCTAAATGGCAGCAATCAAGGCACTTCTGATGGATGTGTTTTCTTCAACAATTCCACTTGTTAATAAGGTATAAGAAAGGTATCTACAATAAAGTTGTTGATATGCTTTCTAGGTCTATTAATAGTGCAAATACTTTACTCAAGCCTAATTATGTTTTGTACGAAATTTATATTGAGAAGTATGCATTAGACAATGACTTTCAGGATGTTTATGCAATCTTGAGTCAAGGTAACCAAGTAGAGGAATTGGATTATCATTTGCATGATAACTTGTTGTACCATCTTGGTAAGCTTTTTACTCCACGATGACAAAGAGTCAACATCATAAGAGAGGCACATACTTCTCTTATTGCTGGTCATTTCGGTGTAAGCATTAGGGTATTTTTGAGGTCTAAAATGGGCCTCCTAAGGAAATTATAAAAGAATAGTGGAAATAATAAAATAAGATTAGATGACATCTCAAAGTTTAGAGGGAAAAAAAAAATCAACTTGTATTTTCAACTTATCTCCCTATGGGTTTACTCAAATTTTAAGTGGAAACACTCATTGGATGCATAATTTTATTCCACATCCAAGGAGTACCCATGTTTCATACTTTTGATGGACCCTGCTACGCGAAAACTGAGAAATACAGGAAAAATGTGACTGCAATCATGTTTTTCATGTATTTCTCATTTTTCATGTAGCAAGGTCCATCAAAAGTATGCAACATGGGTACTTTTTGGATAAGGAATTAAATTTTGCATCCAATGATTATTCCAGCTAAGAATTTGAGCAAACCCTTAGGGAGATAAGTTGAAAATACGAATTCAAAAAGTAAATTTATTATTTTATTATTTTTTATTATTTTTACTTTTTTACTCTGAAAAAGTTGAATCATCCACCATTGTTGAAATCATCATCTTTATTCCTATTGGTTCTTATAAGTTTATTTTGGTTGTACATTTTTCTTAGGAGACCCATTATAGACCTCAAAAGTCCCCTAATGGTAAAATGGTGCCACATCTACAAAGGTATTTTTATTGGCCTTGTATACTTGACAGTGTGTCACATTTTATTAAAGGATGTTCATTATGTGGAGTCGGTAAGCCTAGCAATGGGAATTTAGGATTGTAAACACCACTTCCGGTACCTTTACGACCATGGGAGAGTGTTTCTATGGATTTTGTAGGTGGTCTTCCATTGTCAAAATGAGGTCATGATTATTTGTATGTAGTTGTGGATAGGTTCAAAAAAAATTGTATTTTGATGCCATGTAAAAAGAAAATTACCGTTGAACAAGCTGCTCAGTTATTCTTTGAAAATATATGGGTGCATTTTGGATTTCCCACATCCATTGTTAGTGATCGATATTCTTGCTTTGGTGGGAACTTTTGGTCAAGTTTGTGGGGATTCATGGACACCAAATTGGAAAAGAGTACAACATTTCATCCGCAAACAAATGGTCAAATCGACGTGGTGAACATAACAGTGATACATCTTCTTCGTTGGTATTGCATTAAGCATCTGAAGTTGTGGGACAAAAACTTTCACTACATTCAACATGCTTGCAATCAGGCCAAGCACTCTTCAACTCAGACATCACCATTTGAAGCATGTTTGGGATACTTACCTAAGTCTCCTTTGGATTTAATTTTGGGAAAGGATGTTTCTATTGATGGTCCTAGTGACAAACAAAGCAAGAAGGTTCATTGAACAAATCCAATTGGTACAATAAAGAGTTCAAGAACAACTGGAAAAGAGGCATAGAAGGTACAAAGCAAGGCATGACAAGAATCAGGTAGATGACAAGTTCCAAGTCGGTGATGAAGTTTGGCTTCACATTAGCAAAGAGAGGCTAAAAGGATAAGGTAAAAACTTGAAACTAATTAGATATGTCCCATTCAAAATTCTAGAAAATATTGGTGACAATGCCTTTAGGTTGGATTGTCCTTCATAAATGCAAATTTATGCTGTTGTTAAAGTTGAGAACTTAAGGTTGTATAAGCCTTCTTTAATTGAAGATCAAGGAGAAAATGTGTAAATTCATTCCATTCATGATTTTTCTCTTGAATACCTTAATGAATTACAACAAGACACCATTCTTGATAGAATAACAATGTCTTCAAAACGAGGAAATGTGGATTACCTTTGTGTGGAGCTTAAAGGAACAAATCCTTCTAACGTCAAATGGATCGAGATTGGAAAGGCTAGGGAACTGTACCCTCACTTGCTGGACAATTGAAAGTTATCTTTTGGGGTCCAAAAGGCTTCTAGTGGTGAGGAATGATTAGGTGCTCAAAAAATAGCTCAAAATTAAAAGTTGTCAGATTATTGTGGAACCTGAATGACCACGTAGTGCTCATCATCCTGAACCTGGCACAACTCATTTCACATGAAACAAACTCTGTATGCTCCCAAAAGCATGTTTTGTTCACTTTCCCAAATAGGTAAATTTTGCAAAATGCGACAACCTAGTCAGGAATCTGTATTGTTGACGTGGAGTTGACTGTGCATGCTATCGTGGAAGGGTTGGCTCGTCAATGGACTCCTTCAGCGAATGGTGTGATGACATGTGGGAAGTACCTAGGTTCTGATTTGGATGAATTTGGTTGGTTGGTTGGTGGCCAACCACAGGCGACCACTTGGCCCAACTAGGGAATACCACGTGATAGCTCGAGGGCCACCAAAATTTTGGTTAAGGTTTGGGCAGCAACAATGGGGGTCGAACCAATCACCTCCAAGTATCAAGACCAAGACTCCTACCAATATGCCATATAATAGTTCTTAATATATATATATATATCTATATATATATATATATATATATATATATATATATATATATATATATATATATATATATATATATATATATATATATATATATATATATGTGGTTCGATATTTATTTAAATTTTAAGAACACACCATTCGAAGGAAGGGGCTAGCCAACAAGGCCAACCCTTGGACGCACCACCTACATGTCCACTAGTGGAGCAAAGCGAGGGCCTAGCTAGTGGGGGTTTTCCATTGGCCTTAGTCCCGGGCACATGGCCCCCATGTGACCCAAAATTTTGGATTTCATGTTTTTGGGTGCAAGAATTGTGCTTGAGAAAACTCCTCAACACTTAATTGTCAACCCAGGGGTTTCGTAAACTTAGAGACGAAGCATAGGCAATGCCAGAAATGGTATGAAATTTTCCTATTTCTAATCCTACTTCTTAAAGGAAATGCTTTGCAAAATCAGATAGAAAACAATTGAAAAGGAAATTAATACCGAGGCAACTCTAGTGCTAGAATGTAAAAGACAATTTGCAAGTAAATCAAATAAAGAAATCCCACATGATGGAAACAATCTTAAATGCTGGAACAAAATATTATGTTCATCTTCAGATGGATGGTAAACAGTCTGACAAGTGGGCCCTTGCAGAATCCTGTCTTCCTTCTGATCTTCCTCTCATACAAACAACTTGTCCTTGCATTGTTGCAATCTTCTTACACTAGTGTAGGTACAATATTCTTGTATAAGAGTATATTTGACCTTCCTTACTGAAGGCTTATGTCTGAGTGAAGATTCTCTAAGCTTCAGGGCTTAGAGCACTCTGTTTCTATGTCAAGAGACTTGCTCTTGCACCGAAACAGAGTTCCTTTTTCCTAAGTTCCCAAATTACTTTCGAAAGTTGAAACATGTGCTGGAAAAGAATTGCAACTGTAAATGAGATTCTAAAGTAAATTGTCTGTAAAAAAGGAAATGCTTCAGCTCATTAAACTTTACAGAGGAAATAAAATTCAAGAAATAAATCACTTTAAAATAATCAAACAGTAGCCTATGTACTTTGCATGTGTTAATCAATGTTGGTTCTTTACCCACAATGATGATATTCTTTGCAAGTATAATGTGGTAATTCCATATAACTGCTTCCAGATCTTTTAGAGATGAACTTGCAATACCAAAAATAATTATTCAAATAATGACTCATTTTCTTGCAAAATAACTGAAAGTAAAATGTATGTAAGTGATTAAATATTTGCTGCAACGAATGACTAAACCAAGGTGCATGTAACAGCTTGCACTAGTGCAAAAAGGAGTTCCTTGCACAAACCGTTTGAAAATGAATTAAAACAGAGAACAAGAGTAAAGGAGATGCGAGAAATATATTTCATAAGAAAAATAAACACAACTACTCTTCAAACAACGGATCCGTTTCACACATAGGCCACATAAGGTATTTTAATTCAGAACTTAAAGCCTAGCGATTAAACTACTACATCACACAGCCGCAAAATAAATAACCATACCGTCTTTCGAAATATCGAAAGCCAGAGGAGTAAACGAGCTGGCTTGGCTGGGCCCTAGCCAACCAGCTCATTCCCCTTCCAAGGAATGAAAGAGATGAGCACTTCAAAGATACATTAAAGACTAATTTAAACATTATGCATGCAAATCATACGGTTCCCTATATTACTCAATTTGGAGAATTACATTACAAAGTAGTCCAGCCCCAGAGCGAGGCAATAACTAGATTACATAAACAAAAAAATGATAGTCAATGGTTCACGCACTTCCTATCTATGATCTACATCATATATATCCCTTCGAATTTAGGCTGTTTAAACTAATTACAGATAATTCTCATTCAAGCCTCTCGGCCGAATAGACTTAGAAAACCGAAATTACAACTTTGTGCAGTGGTTATAACTTTTCTTGGTCGTAACGTAACTTTGGAGAAAAATCCCTACATGTGCACCACCTATTATTCTGCTTCAGTTCATCAATAGTTAGACTCAGAGTCGAAGATCGAGATCCATCCTCCAGGAAGATATCTTATTGGAAATCTCGGACAATGGCGGTGGAGGAATCTACCTGCACTAATCAACTCATTCATCATTAACACTAAGTTCCATGATTATTCTAGGAAATCAATATGAGTTACAAGAAATATGTAAATAGGCACGAAATCTATATAAAAATATTAATAAAGTGTTGTAATAAATCTTAATATAAAATATGAGCATGTATACGAAAAGCGTAACCATCTTATACTAGTGCAGGAAAGAAGGGTCTTTTATTAAGATAAAACAGAGGTTGATATTGATTGAAATGGGGTAGAAAATAGGGCAATTTAGGATACCAACATCCTCCCATCCCTAAGTTGTTGTGTGTCCTCACACAACGTTTTACCTCTGTAAAAAAACTTCAAAAATGATTGGACAACTCCTCAGTTCTTCACTTCAATGTTTATTCATGTCTTTACTATCTTTGGCTTCTTGTCTCAAGATTTTTGCAGCTACTTAGTCACCTTCTTTAGGCATCTATAGCATCTGGAAGCTCGGTATTTCCATATCTTTACCTCCTAATTCTGCCTCTTTACTTCTACTAGTAACTCCACCTCACTCTGTTTCTGCCAACTCTACTCTTCCATGCTTTGGTTCAAAGCTTCCAGGTCATGGACTTGTTGCTCCAAGTCCACTATTTTGTTATTGAGGAAGAGAGCGGATGGTGTTGTGCTAAGGTCTTTGGGTGTGAATGCCTTTTCTACCACGGACTCATCATCAAGGTCAAGGCTGTTGAAAGTCTGCCTTATGACATCGCCAAGGGTTTCTATTCTTGAGGTTTTGCTATCACTGAGGGTTTGGATGTCGTCACCAATCTTTGTGCTAGGGGTTTCACTCAGGCCTGTAGTAGTTTTGCCCTGACCTTCAAACACTGCAGGGTCTTTAGTGCCCTGCTCCTCAAAATCATTGAGGGTCTCCACATCCAGTTCACTTAAATTGTCAGGAGGCTCTTCATGTTGCTCCTCTTTGTCCTCCTCTACTTGGACTTCGCCGGTGTTCGGTGTCAAAGTTGTTTTTCTACTCCTTATACTATTGAAAAATGTTGACAACGGAACATTGTCTTCTACATTCTCCTCATTCTCCACAGTGTGTACCACTGGGTCTGTGAGCAACAAGAGATTATGAACTGTGGGGGAGACTTTGGGCGACTCATCGATTACAATTGGAGAACTCGACTGGTTTGTTCCTTGGCCAACAACTTTCCTCCTCACTGAGGTCCTAATTTTCCTTTTCGTTGTTGTAGGTGGAGTTTTTTAAACGACCCTCTTCTCTGCTTGCATTGGTGAGCCTTTACTTCACCACTTGGCAGGAGACAATGTCTTTACCTTTCTCTTCTTACTTGAACTTCTACTAGCGGGCTCTTCTGCACCCCTCACTCAGAATTCTTTCAGAAATTCCTCCCACACTATTCCCTTTTTTCCTAACTTCTCCTTGACCAACATTGTAATGAGTCCATTGTTTGCAACCCAGCTTGCACTTCCACTCTGCACATTTTTCGCCATCTTTTCACGGCTCCTAAGAAAGAAGTGATGGAAATTAATTAGTTTCCCTGCCTCAAAATGTGACAAAAATCAAAGGTGGTATATGAATGCTAGGGCATAGAGTCCTTCATCTGTGGCAAACTTTTGTAATATAAACAGTAAATCTTGCCATTTCTCGACCATGACAGTTTGTGGAAGTCCTTTTTGCAGTCGACCTCAATCTTCTTATTGATCACGAACTAATGCCAACGCTTCTTCGCCAACAACGCCTTTTTAAACCAGCGCTCCCCTGTAAGTGGCAGGCTTGTGGCTTGCGAAATGAACTCTTCAGTAATTTTAAACTTTACAGACGTGACCCTAACTTGCCCTTTTTTTCACGTCCTTGCAAACTCTAGCACTATGGCCATGTCGAACCCATCAATTTTTTTGAGGAATGGCAGGAACCCCAATTCTTCCAACAGTGCAAGACTATTCCTGTACTCAGCGGTTTATTCAATCTCCTGTAGAGACTTTGGTTCACTCCTTACAGGTGCTACTTCAAACCTCCTCCACCTCACTAATCACACCCTCGAAAGAATTTCAAGGTAACTCCAAAGTTCACTGAGAATTTTATGCCAAAGCTTCCTCGCCCTCCATCTTCTTAGACCCACTCACCTAGGTATGATGGAACAATCCTCTCCACATCAGGTGTAGATTCATGTCAGCTCATTATAGGTGAGTCATGATGATTGGACGTAGTGGCAGTGTAGGAAGTGGTGATGCAATAGCTAGAATGACCGGATTACATGTAGGTTAATTATGGTTAGGTAATGTGGAATGATTGCAAGGAGGGTGAGTGTAGGTTATCGGATAGTAGTACCCTTCCACAGTCAGCATCACAATTCAATCAGACATATTTCAGCATTTATTAAAAAATTATATTTCAATCTTACACATCTTACAATTTAAAGATTTGTTCCTGGAATAGTAATTAATGAAACAAAGCATCAATTAAAACATGGAATGAGATAACACATCAACACATGTGCAGAAAAATACAGACCCATAAATCTTTTATAAACCATTTTAGGACTGTGTAAATTGCTTTCACAGTCAATTGTATTTCTGCATCATGCCTTCTTGTACTGTTGTGCTTGCACCAGAGACTTTTACCAAACAAGAAACTGATAGCACATACTTCTATAGCTGGATTTTTTTTTTTTTTAACTTGCCTCATTATACAAGAAACATTTGTTCACCATCCTTTGGTGCTTCTTGACATGCCTTCTAAATGACTGCATCAAAGTCTGAAATCAATTTATGAGGGAATAAAGAAGTGGGAAAGGGGTAAAAATTTTAGGATGGGAAGGAATATTACAACAGTGATTTCAAAAACAATATCACCAAGAGGGATAAACGAAACAGGATGTGGGAAAAAAAATCAAGGGAAAAGAGGGATTCTATGAAATCGGGTAAGGGTAGTTTCTTGGAAGAAAGGGAAGGTAATTCATGGGGAATTTAGAAAAGAAACTTAGTGGGAAATTTTGAAATGGGAAATAGAAGAAAGACAATATTTCTATCTTGAAATTTGCCTACATTAGTGCAGGAAAAAAAATAATTGCAGCTGGAAGCAAGCATTTACTTGGATAAAAATGTCCATGCTAGTTACCCTAAACATGGGTAAGTGCTCAATTTTGTGAACTTGCTTCTTCTTTGTGGCAGCCAACATATCTAAAAATCAAGTAATCATTCCCTTTTTATTATAATTTTGATCTTCCTGCTAGCATGCTGGTTTTCGAGTTGATCCTTCTACAATCATGTCAGTGAACTGATTTTCACAATTACAGGAATTTGTTTTTCTTTTTATACTTTTTATTTTTTTCTTTTTTTTCTTTTTATTTTTCATTGATTATTTTTTCAATAAGGACAAGAAGGAATCAATTCTTCAATAGATCAATATTATCACCTACCAACTCCTTTTCAAATGGTTGTTGGACTTGCTACATAAAATCTCCTTTAGTAAGGGGATGAAAATATACCTTCAATGTATGCCAATTTACCAAGAACACATAATTCCGTCCATCAATCGTTTTGGTTTCTACCACTCCATTTTCAAACAATTTGACCACCTCGTAGGGTCCCGTCCAGCGTGTATGGAATTTCCCTGTGAAGTGTTTGAATCTTGAATCGTAAAGGAGTACCCAATCACCTGGTTGGAACTGCTTTTTCTGAATGGACTTGTCATGCCACTTCTTGCGTTGTTGTTGAACGAAGATGTTCTACTAAACAGCATCCCTTCGGATTTCATCTAACTTGTTTAATTATAGAATGCACTATTGCTGTGCTTCAAAGAGATCTAGCCCCAACTGGACTGTTGTCCTGAAAGTCTTGATCTGGAATTCTATCGGCAAGAGGACTTGTTTCCAATAAACCAGCTTATATGGTGTGTGTCTCATGTTGTTTCTCCAAGTGGTTTGATAGGCCCACAAAGCTTTCGGTAATTTTTCAGCCCAATCCTTTATGTGCAAGTTTACTCTGTTTGTAAGGATGGACTTAATTACCTTGTTTGTGGACTCCACTTAACCATTGGCTTGCGGGTGATATGGTGTAGATATCCTATGCCATATTTTATACTGCTCCAACACACCCTGTACTGGATTAGAAATAAAATGCAATCCATTATCAGAAACAATTTCTCTAGGCACACCAAACCTAGTAAAGGTTTCAGTAAAAATAAAATCAACAACAACTCTTTCATTAGCAATAGAAGCAGCTTTAGCTTCTACCCATTTTGTAAAAAAATTTGTACAAACCAAAATATGATTTTAATTTGATGATGAGGGGTTTATTGGTCCTATGTAATCAATAGCCCATTTTTCAAAAGGCTCAATCATAACCTGAGGACATAAAGGCATTTCATTGGTTTGATTAGGCTGGCCAATTCGCTCACAACTATCACACTGCCTGACATATTGTTTGGCATCCTTGAATAAGGAAGACCAAAAATAGCCAGCTCATAACACTTTGTATGCAGTCTGCTTATTGGTGAAGTGACCTCCACAAGGTTCATCATGGGCAGATTTTAAGATATAAAACACCTCTTCCTCTCTTACACATCTACAGATAATGAGATCTGCTCTGGTGTAAAACAGGTCTCCTTGGATCCAAGAATATCCAGCACTTTTCAGAATGATATTCTGCTTTTCACAAGTGGATAACTGAGGTGGTAATTTTCCAGTGACTAAATAGTTAGCTATGTCAGCAAACCATGGAGATTTTGTTGACACAACAAAAATATGTTTGTCAGGAAAATCATCATCAACAAGAATTACTTCACCAGGATTATTTAATCTTGAAAGATAATCTGCTACTATATTGGATTTCCCTAGTCTATAAATAATAGTAATATTAAATTCTTGTAATAATAGAAACCACCTAGTTACCCTACTACTAGTTAATGGTTTATTTATCAAATATCTTATAGCGAAATGGTCAGTATGTAAAAAACTTCATACCTTGTAATATAATGTCTGAATTTATTAATAGAAAAAATTACAACTAAAAACTCTTTCTCAATAACATTATAATTGAGTTCAGTGGGTGACAAGTTTTTTCTAATGAAATAAATAACATAATATTGTTTGTCTTCTTCTTGTCCTAAAGTTTCACCAATATTAGTTTCTGAGGCATCAAAGGAAATATGGAATGGCAAGGACCATTTTGATCCTCTCAAAACTAGTGCCTGAACTAATTTTTCCTTCGATGTCTCAAAGAACTATTGGCAAGCTGTAGACCAAGAAAACTGACTATATTTAGCCAAAAGTCAGAAAATGGGGGTAGCTATCTTTGAGAAATTCTCAATGAATCTCCTATAATAGCCCGTATGTCCTAGAAAACCTCTCACTTCCCTCTGAGTTTTGGGTATAGGAAGATTCAAAATGACTTCTATTTTTGCATGGCCAACCTAGATACTTTTGTCAGAAATAAGATGGTCAAGAACTACTCCTCCCTTGCCCATTAATCTACATTTATTGTCACTCAAGATGAGATGGGCTTCTTGGCAACAAAGAAGCACTTTCTCTAGATTCTTAAGGGCTTCCTGAAATGAATCACCAAACACAGAGAAATCATCCATACAGATTTCTACACATTCAGGGTCAACAAAAATAGCCAATGCTGCCCTTTGAAAGGTAGCAGGGGAATTACATAACCCAAGAAGCACTCGATATGAAAATGTACCCCATGGAAATGTAAAATTGGTTTTGTCTTGATCCTCGGGTGTTATCTGTATCCGGTTATACCCGCTAAAGCCATCTAGAAAAGAAAAGTACTTCTTACCAGCAAGGGTATCAAGTACCTAATCGATGAAAGGAAGGGGGAAGTAATCTTTGAGAGTGGCTTTATTCAATTCTCTATAATCAATACAAATGTGCCATCTCCCATCTTTCTTTGGGATTGACACTAATGGAGAGACCCATTGGCTGTCAGAAATGTGGTAGATAAAATCAGCATCTAAGAGCTTTTGTAATTCTTCCTTTACAATATGTCTTAGAGTTGGGTTCATTCGCCTTTGGGGTTGTCAGACAGGTCAGACTCTATCCTAAATATAGCTATGGTGTGTACAAGTTTCAGGAGGGATGCCTTTCATATCTTCATAACCCCATGCAAAGGCATCAAGATGGTTCCACAACAAATTCACAAGTTGCTCTCGTTGAGAAGGGTCCAAGTCTAAACCGATGTACAAGGATTTACCTGGACTAATCTCAACAAGAGTAGTGTCAGGCTCAAGAGAACACAAAGGTGTCACTAGATATGGTGATGATGGAGGTAGAGAGTCATATCCTTCCTAAAAATCTAGACCGAAAATTTGACTCAATGATTTGAAATTGGGCATGGTGTCTAGATTGTTTAGGTAGTCTTGAATCTCACCCTCCTATGAGGAATCAACATTCTAATGTATCAAGGAAATAGGTTGGGTCTCCTCATCACTACTATAGTCTAACCAAAAAGTGTCTCGGAGCTCCTGAATGGATCTAGCAGGTGGATATAATATGACTTTCTTTCTGGAATCTCCATGGGAAATATACATATCACCAGAACAACATCCGATATAAGCATCGACCGGAGCAAGCCATGGTCACCCCAAGATCAAGGGATGCCCTCCCACAAGATTCTTTGGCTGAAGCACAATGAAATATGTGGTATATTCCCAAGAATCTGGTGAAACAAACACATCATCAAATACTCCTTCCGGCTTGATTTTGGATCTATCTACCAATTCAAGAATAATGGGAGTAGGATGAATATGGACCAATCCAAGTTGATCCATGGTTTGCTTGGTCATAAAATTAATGGCTTCCCCTAGGTCTATAAGTACATTGGAGACAAGGACATCACCTATCTGAACATATACAATAGGGTTTCCAGGATCAATATATTTTTCCATGTGCATACATCTCATCATCAACTCTACTGCTCCACCAACAAATTAAATGGTTTGGGGTTCCAATCTTCTCCTTCCTGGCTTCTTGAGACAGAGTTCCCTAATGATTTTTATACAAATGGGGATCTCTTTAATAGCTTGGAGCAAAGGTACGCTTATGAAAAGGTTCCTCAGCTCAGAAGCGAGATTATACTCAAAAATGGGGTCTTTCTTCTCCACAACTAACCTCTCTGGATAGGGAGGTCGGTTGGGAGAAGATTACAAGGGCTAAAATGTACAGGGATAGGTTGAATGGTGTCATCTTTTTCAAAATGGTTAGGATTTTCCTCCTCTCCTTTCTCATCTACAATCACCATGAGCTGCTTTTGATTTTCTGAAATTACCACTTTCCCTGATCTCAATTGGATATCACTAACTCCAACTAGCATAGTCTGAAATCTAGATCAATAAAGTAGGGTCATAGAATGGATCATTTATACCGGTTTATTATTGAGGTTGGGTAAATGTTGAGTAGGAAGCCGAAAAGGTCGAAATGGTGGAGCTAAAGGTAATGGTGGTATAGGTTGACTCACCTGAGGTAATGATGGTTGAGGTATTAGGTAAGGTGCATATGTAGGAGGATATGATTGCATAGGTGCATGATAGGAATTATGTGAATGATGTGAATGGTTTGGCCCTCTCCATCCTTGTTGCCAAGAGTGGGAGGGTTGTCCATATTGATATTGATTCGCATGTTACCAATGCTGATAGTGACTAGTGTTAGGATAAGAATACGAGTGTGCATTATAACCAAAAAAATGTGGTGGAGGTTCAGGAACCATACATGCACTTACCTAAGGCCAATTCCTTAGTGCTCCCATAGCATGCAATGATTCGACTTCAAGTTGTCCCCCTGCAAGTACATCTTTCAGCCAAGGTATGGAGGGACATTTGTCTGTAGCATGGTTATCTGCACAAATTGCACATTTAATAGTTTCTTTAATATCTAGAGGACATTCTCTTAAAGGATGATTTCTTCTACATTTAGGACAAAAAATAGATAATATGTCTTGCTCCTCTATGAGTTTTTACTGAAACTTCAAAGAGTCTATATGTTTACTAATAGTATTCATTATTTCAATTTTCATATTATCCATTTTGTTTTCTAGTCCGATAATCATAGCATCAGTAGATTCAGTTTTCCTATTTTTATTCTGAATTCCTTTACCGGATCTATATTGGTTCCTCGAAAATTTCCTACACAACTCACAGATAAATTATTCCTAGCATCATCAGTGACCCACGTAAGAACAATGTTCTAATAATACTTAGATCAAATTTGTGCTTTGAACTTTAGAGGATGTACATGAATCTCTCCAAGTAGTCCTCTAACATCTCATCATCATTTTGCACAATAGTAAAGATTTCATCTTGAATATCCCTAGTTTTACAATGTTCCTGATATTTTGATAAAAACACTCTCTTCATTTGATCCCAAGAATTTATAGTGTTTCCTCCTAGTCCCATCAACGAGCGAAGTGTTGTGTCCTTGAGAGTTGTAGGAAACCCATTTAACTTTTGGGCATCAAATGAGTAATCATAACTTCTACACAAAATATCAAACTCAAATAGGAAAAAATCTATATCTTCACGTACCTTACCATAGAAATGAGGAAGAGATGATGGTGGAATATTTTTCATTTGCACTAGTATGTTAGGATTCAAAATCAGGAATCCAAAAGTAGATGTTCCTCATTTACATGATTTTCACCACTTCCTTCTGCATGGTCTTCCATATTTTCCATTGTTGTTCTTCAACACAAACCAGTCTTAATAGGCTAAGAAGGTTGACTATGGATTTCAACAGTCTCTATCTTCCCCTTTATGGGTTGTGTCACACCTGAAATGCTACTACTAGAGCCTAGGTGGATTGTTCCTACATGATGAGTCTGAATTATTTTGGACTTTTTGCCTGCAAAAGAGGTCCCAATATGAGTTTTTGTTTCAGATTTGTCAGTGTTTCTTTGGCCCCTAGTGGGCTTCAGACCCCTACCTCTTTTAGGCATTCATTTAAAAAGAAATGACAAAACAAAATTAAAATAAAAGTTGCAAGTTAAAAAAATAAATTGGCACCTATAAATTCCTTCAAACAATAGAAGCACACTGCAGAAAAAGATAATAGCAGACTTATCCCTATTGGAAAAAATGGAAAATTCTTACTAATTCAAATTGCTTCCCCGGCAACGGCGACAAATGTTGGGTGCAGGAATTGCACTTGATCAAACTCCTCAACACTTAATTGTCAACCCGGGGGTTTTGTTAACTTAGAGATGAAGCATAGGCAATGCCAGAAATGGTATGAACTTTTCCTATTTCTAATCCTACTTCTTAAAGGAAATTCTTTGCAAAATTAGATAGAAAACAATTTAAAAGGCAATTAACACCAAGGCAACTCTAGTTCTAGAATGTAAAAGACAATTAGCAAGTGAATCAAGAAAAGTAATCCCACACGACAGAAATTTTTTTAAATGCTAGAATGAAATTCTATGTTCATCTTTAGATGGATGGTAAATAGTTTGACAAGTGGGCCCTTGCAGAATCCTATCTTCCTTTTGATCTTCCTCTCATACAAACAACCTATCCTTGCATTATTACAATCTGCTTGCACTAGTGCAGGTACAGTATTCCTACGTAATAGTATATTTGACCTTCCTTACTAAAGACTTATGTCTGAGTGAAGGTGTTCTAAGCTTTATGTCAAGAGACTTGCTCTTGCACCGAAACGAAGTTCCTTTTTACTCAGTTCCCAAATTACTTTTGAAAGCAGAAAGATGTGCTAGAAAAGAATTGCAATGATAAATGAGATTCTGAAGTAAACTATCTGTGAGAAAGGAAATGCTTCAACTCATTAAACTTTGCAGAGGAAATAAACTTCATCAAATAAAAGCACTTTAAAAGAATCGAACAGTAGCCTAAGTACTTTGCATGTGTTAATCAACGTTGGTACTTTATGACAATGATGATATTCTTTGCAACTATAATGTGGTAATTTGATATAACTACTTTCAGATCTTTTAGAGATGAACTTGTAGTACCAAAAGTAGTTACTCAATTAATGATTCATTTTCTTGTGAAATAATTCAAAGTAAGATGCAGGTAAGTGATTAAATGTTTGTTGCAACGAATGACTAAACCAAGGTGCAGGTAATAGCTTGCACTGGTGCAGGAAGGAGTTCCTTGAAAAATCCATTTGAAAATGAATTAAAATAGAGAACAAGAGTAAAGGAAATGCAAGAAAGATATTTTATAAGCAAAATAAACACAACTACTCTTCAAACCACAAATCCATTTCACACATAGGCTACAAAAGATATTTTAATTCAGAACTTAAAGATTAGCGATTAAACTACTACATCACATAGCTCCAAAAGAAATAACCACACTGTCTTTTTGAATAACGAAAGTGAGAGGGGTAAATGAGCTGGGTTGGCTGGGCCATAGCCAACTAGCTTGTTCCCATTCTAAGGAACGAAAGAGATCAACACTTCAAAGATACATTAATGGCGAATTTAAACGTTGTGCATGCAAATGATAACGGTTCCTTGTATTACTCGATTTGGCAAATTACGTTACAGAGCAGTCTACCCTCAAGGCAAGGCAATAACCAGATTGCATAAACAAAAAAATGATAGTCGATGGTTTGCCCACTTCCTATCTATGTTCTACATCATATATATCCTTTTGTCTCTAGTCCGTTTACACTAATTATAGATAATTCTCATTCAGGACTCTCGGTTGAACAGACTTAGAAAACCGAAATTACAACTTTGCCCAGTGGTTATAACTTTGCTTGGTCGTAACCTAACTTTGAAGAAAAATCCTTGCATATGCGCCACCTATTATCCTGCTTCAGTTCATCGGCAGTTAGACTCGGAGTCAAAGATCGAGATCTTTCCTCGTGGAAGATAGCTTCTCGGAAGTCTCATACAGTGGTGATGCAAGAATCTACCTGGACTAGTCAACTCATTCATCATTAACACTAAGTTCCATAATTACTCTAGGAAATCAATATGAGTTACAAGAAATATGTAAATAGGAACGAAATATATATATAAATATTAATAAAGTGTTGTAATAAATATTAATATAAAATATGAGCATGTGCAGGAAAAGGGTAACCATCTTGTACTAGTGCTGGAAAGAAGGGTCTTTTATTAAGATAAAACAGAGGCTGATATTGATGGAAATGGGGTAGAAGATAGGGAAATTTAGGATACCAACACATGCCTTATAGGCTATTCAATGCGTCTGAAAATTTTTCCCAGAAATCGACAAAATCAGCACTTTGTTAAGACAATTTGGGGTAAAATTGTAGGATGGTGCGAGATTTTGGGGAAGTTGCAGTGCGATTTGTAGAAATACTTGGGAAGGCCATAACTTATGGATTTTTTGACCAAATTAGGAGTAGAAAGAGGCTAGATAGGCAGTTTTGGGCATTCTGTAGCCATTAGAACAAGTTTGAGAACAATTTGAGCATTGTAAACTAATGTATTCACACTTTTGAGTATAGTAGAGAGGGCCAAGCGATTGGAAGTTGGACCAATGAGATGTAGCCCTGGCGGGGTGAACTCCCTCATCATGTGCTATTGTGATACTGTTTTGGTGATGTTCATGCTTGTTATACATTGTTGTTTAGTAATTTCTTTATGATAATTTGTACATGAAATTTACATAAAAACACTCAAAATTTCATGTTTAAACTTGCAATTAATCTCATGAATCCTTAAGCACTTTTACACATTCTGAAGAGGAATTTAGGACAACAAAAATAATTTTCCCATTCAGATCAGTCTAGAACCATTTCATGGGCCTCCAAGAAGCATCCAATAGTGTCATTGTTAACAACAAAAGCTTAATATGTCGTTGCAACAAGAACAGTGTGTCAAGAAATTTTGATGAGAAGAATGTTGAGGGACTTATGCCATGACCAAGAGAGACCAACAACTATTTTTAACAACAACAATTCCACAATTTCATTATTAAAGAATTTTGTTTTTCACATGAGGACCAAGAACATTGATGCTAAATATCATTTTCTTAGAGAGTTGATTAACAATGGTGAAATTGTGTTGCAGCACTGCAAGTCACAGTAATAGTTTGCTAACATTTTCACAAAGCCATTGGCACATGAAAATTTTGTTTATCTTAGAGACTATTTAGGAATTTTCAGTGGTGGTAGTTGTGATTAATGGGGAGTGTTGGAAAATTAATCCCAACCACAGTGTTAAATACACTGACAGCAACCATACTTTCCAAGTAGATTTGTTTACAGGTTGAGGATTTTTGTTTGCAGGCTGAATGGAAAATTAAATGAAGTTTTCAGTAGGAGTACAAATTCTCCATTCTGCAACACACATCAAGTAATTAAGAAGGAATGTGTATTTAATGAGGGGTTGGTAAAAAAGTATGGTAGAATATTCACTCTGCAGCAAATTTTGGTGTTACTCTACAATTCCCTCGTGAAATGTAAATCCTAGTAAGAATGTTTGGTTTACCTGGTGAAGGAGCCGCAAACTCCATATGAATGTATTTCATGTATTTCATGTATTTTGTTGCTCCAAATTTCTTACTCTGTTTTACTTTGTTCTACTTTGCCTTAATTTTTTTTAAATTTTTAAGCTCCTGCCTAGTTGCAATTCAATATCTACAACTAAAGTGTGGAGGGAAAGACTCCTCTCCTCTTCCCATAAATTCTTTCCAAAGCCCACCATACAATTAGAAATAGAAAACCTTCAAGAAGTAAAACTAGCATATCTTTAAACGTGAATTCGCATCGTTGCTAACTGAATAATTTAAAATAATGCTATGTTCGTGATGATAAATTGTTTGATTCAATAATTCTAATGATAGAATGTGAATAGAGAGTAAAAGAAAAAATCTCTTACCCTAAGGATGCATAACAAAGGTGAGGCCAAAGTGGATGGAAAGGGTGATAGATAATTCTATGTTCATGATGATACATTGTTTGATTCAATAATTCTAATGACATAATTGAATCGAGAGTAAAAGAAAAAAGCTCTTACCCTAAGGATATGTAACAAAGGTGAGGCCAAAGTGATTGGAAGGGGCGATAGCCTACAAAGGAGAAGATTGAGCATCAAATTTTTGTTATTATAATCGACTTACTTGGAGTTGGAAAATTGATTCTTTGAAAGATAACATTCTCTGTAGCATTATTCTCACCCTCACATATCTCATTTTTGAAAAAAACAATTGAAACGTGAAGCTCAGCAGCCATAGTTGAAGTCCTATAAAGTATGTAACAAAAAAAAAAAAAAAACCTACACAACAAACATTTTGGTTAAGTCCTTGGGGAGTAAAATATTGCCATTGAAAAGACCAAGAGGGGATGGAACAACACAACAACAAATATGTGGCTTGTCAATGGGAATTAAACGAGTGGCATTGTATATGCTCACTATTGGATAATTGGCTTTCCGAAATCCAAAGGTCGGCATATACAACCCCCACTTATTTAATGCCTATTACTACTTATTTTTAGCAAAACAACACAGGTTGATATATCTACTCATGCTTTGTAACCCTCATGGGGTGGGAAGTCTATATCAACCAAAAAAAATCAAAAACAATATTTAACTATGGAAATGCCAAAAAAAATTATAATAAGATCGAAAAAAAAAAGAAAGAGCACAACAATATCACTATGTATCTCTACCTAACAACAATGAGATAATAATTTTATTATATCTCTAAAAAAAAATTCTTATATTTTAATTTTTTTATAGTGAATTATATATGTACATTTAAATTTTGATTTTTTAAATATATTAAATATGTAAATTTTTATTTTTATTATTTAAATAAAATAATAATAATAATAATAATATATTTTTCTTATTTATTGAGTTATATCAATTTTTTTAGGAAAAATATAAATATTTTTTAATTTTAAATTTAAATAAAAAATGAAATTATTTAATATATTTAAGAACTAAATTTTATTTAATAACTTTTGAAATTTTAATATGTAATAAGAATGCTAACCAACCTCATGCATTATATTTTATTCTATCAAATACAATACCAGCAACATATATAAAATGAAAGTATGATTAAAAACAAATCTAAATTAATCAATACAATTGTATTGCTAATTAAATTTGTTTAACACGTCGATTGATATTTATATATATATTATATATATATAAAATAGAATAGAAATTTAATATAGTATCTAAATAAATAAATGTAGTATTGAGATTTAATTTGAGTTGTTATTTCTCTAAAATCTGGCAAGAATTTAATGAAATCACAAGTTTGATGGGTAACTTGTGTACAATCGAAGTGCCATAGGGTTTCTTCACTTGGTGAATCATATACACTGACAACACCATATATACATACAAAAAATCAGTTTAAATAACACAAATCAAGATTTCACCTCAAGTTTTTCCATCGAATTCCGATGACAACTCCTTAATTGAGTTTCTACTAATAACATAACATTTGAATTAATTACCCGTTGATTTTGTAGTTCGTATTCATTAGGAGGACTATCAAATACTAATTGCAATTATAACTGAACTAAAGATCATTTATATAATGATCCAATGAACTATTATAGAAGAAGAAATGGTCGTATGTTTGTGCCCAATTGAGTTACTTAAAGCTTTTGTAGAGTACTACTGCTAGCATACCAATAATAACAACCATATATATATAAAACTCTGATACAAAGTTAATATATCATTACTTGCATCTATACACAATATATGTCTATTTTGAGTCTATTTAGTATTTGACATTTATGTTACAAATAGACTCACTTCTAGAAATAACTTTGATATAAGGTTAATATATTATTACTTGCTATATTTTCAGTTTATTTAGTAATTGATATTTATGCTACAAATAAACTTGCTTATTGAATTTCTATTTCTCGCCAATACAATAAACAAATAAATTTAGACAAATACATAAATCACTATAATTTGTGATAATATTTTTTTTCACTTGTCTTTATATGCAAAGCATAAATACAGTATGATAATGTAAATTTCATAAATTAATTATAATATATAATCATATTTTTACTACTTATTAAACAAGGTAATAGAAAAGTTAGAGATACCAACATGATACAAGTTTTTCTTCTTGGAAAATTAGTAGTTAGGTATTTGATTCCTGCCAACCATGACACTGCTACACAGCCAATGTCCCCTCTAACATCACTTTTCAATTAATTTTTCCACTTTTTCCTTCTTACATCTCTCCAGTCTTTATTATGCTCTCGGAATAATGAGACCAAAGCAAGTAAAAACAACAAATAATATCCCATTTACCACGCTTTTGATGGTTAACAACTACTTTCGCTTCACCAACATGTGAAAGGTAGTTATTTGCTCATTTATGAGCTCATGTGTCCCACTTTTGAGGACAACTTCCTATCTTCCAAGAAACAACTAATTGGCCAATATCATGATTTTCCTAATTAAATCTAATGATTCAAATTAAATGCCTAGGACATCTTGATGGGTAATAACACTTTCACAACAAATTCCATTATTTTTATGTTTCAACCATTTATAATCAACAATTAATTTTCAAGGTTTATCTTTATTCAAAAAATAGACCCTAATAAGTACAACCTTACAGCCATCTATTATCAGTAATAAATTACTAATAATTAAAATGTTCATGTGTTTTTCAATGTAGCATACTTAACCATGACAAAACTAATACCCACATTTAATTATAAACAAAACATTTAGCCAAGGGGTATCATAATGAGGCAAGGTTGTAAAGAGAAACAAAAAAAGAAGAAGCCCAAAATGCAAGTAATGATGGTTTTCCTACCATGGGCATTGATCTGACAACCTTGAATTCCACACAATTAACGGGAGGGCATTTTCCAATTAGGGGAATGGGAATCATTGTAGGTTATGAACCTAGAACGTTTATGCTTTCATAGCAATACTAATAGGATTGTCTAGGAAAGGAGGAAATATTTGGCCCAAGAACTAACAAAGCCCATCTGAATAACCACGAAAATAAATATAGTATCGAAAATTTTAGATAATCTGTTGGCCACAACCTCAATCAAGACTTTGTTCTCCTTGGTCAAAGAAAGAAATATTGAACATTTGATGGAAAGGTAAAAGAGTGGGATAAGAGCTTCAAGGAATCATGTTAAGAAATAGAAAGGCTACACAAGGAAAATCAGACATTATCAACTTCAAGCTCTTACAATAAATATTATTAGATTATAACATTATAGGTTAGTAAATCATTGGAAGAAATTGTGAAGCAATTATACCAAGAACTTGGGAAACTCCAAAAGGTGGTTTCCATACTTATCTTAATTCAAGATTTCACTAAAGGGAAAGGTGTGTAACTCAAACACACCTTGTCGTTGATTGATATGATGCATGGATGGAGTATGGATCACCTTGACTCACTAGAGGTATTTCCATAAAAATATGAACTAGGCCGAGAAAGAGATAAAGTTGAAAGTAAACTCGCCATTCGAGCATAGGAAAAGCTTGAAAAGGTTATAATGAAAACTATGAACACCTATCAACAACATCACATCATGATGGGGAGACTAATAAAATCCCACAAGTTAGTCTCCATCGAAGCTCGAGGACAGGTCAAGCCTGAGTAGGATATTGAACATGAAGTATAGAGATTGATTCTTGCACGAGAACTAGCATTCACAGAAAAAGGTATAAATCCAACCAAATAGGAAATAGAATAACATCTCATGGACCATTAAGCCACACACCGTGCTCAGTTTGTTATTTGACAAATTCCAAGCTCACTTGAAGACAATGGTGTTGAATACATGTGAATGCAAAGTCATAAGTGAAGGTTTAATCTCAAGAATTTTTTTATCTATTGCAGCCTATAAGGATTTCACACTCATAATGACCCAAGAGTTACAAATTGAAGTACAATCCTTGTTAATTTTTGGGGTTGGGCTCAAGTTATATGTTTGTTTTATTAAAGAGATTATTTTGGAATTATGATGTAATTATGTAAAATAAAATAAAATTAGAAAATAAAATGAATTAGAAATTAGATATGAGGGTAGGCAAAAACTCACAGAATGTGAACATTCACCTCACTTTTGTATAAATATAACCCTCTAATAAAGATAAAGGATCTTAGTTTTTTTTTAACTCTTGGAGCATTTGCAAAAGGGAGAAGTTTGTAATTACCCCGAGGACTAAGTTTCAACTTTACTACTCCCACTATTGCTATTCTTGAATATAATTAATGATTTGGCATTGAATTCTCAACTCTAATGTTTAGAAGCCTAAAGGGCCATGACAAGAATTTTCTTATAATGTGTTATCATCTCTTGTTAGAATTTTGTTTAAATTTTTTTGTTATTATGTGATTGTTGTGTATTTCATGTAGGTTGATGGACTTTTTCATCATCTATAAACTCTTATCGTTCTAAGAATTTCTTGCTAATATTTATGTGTTTATGTTATTTATTGCTTGAAAACTATTTCACAATAAATATCTAGTATATTTTAGTTGTAATTTGTGTTAATTAGATATTTCTATCAATATTTCTTTGAGATACACATTTATTATACATTAGTTGTAACTTTCATTATACAAATTTATTTAAACAATTTCCATTAAAGTTCATTTTACTTGCATTCTATCCAGGGCTTAATTTCGGTTTCTCTTTCATTTCTCATCCATAAAAAATTCTAACATTCACAAAAACATAAGATGGCATCCAGGGAAAAAAACCAAATGGGACTCTTTGATCTGGATTTAAATAGGAATGCAACAAATTACAGAGATAACCATAAACACAGAGATGCAATGAGAGTAATGCTTCATTTCATTAATGTAAAATACTGAAATATGCTTACAAACAGGAATGGAAATAAACCAGCTAGGGAAATGGTAGCTTATCTCTGAGAAGAGATGTGGTGGCTACATGCCTCTAAATTTCCTTACAATGAGACTCAAGGGCATTTTTATTATTGAACAATAAGAGAAAACCCTAAACAACCAAAACCCTAACCCGAGGAGATGTAACACCAAGAGTTTATGGGCCTCGTTGGGGTGAGTTAGACAACCAAATTCTGAGGATGTGACTTGGTTATATTATCTCCATTTGACATGCATGATAGTCCATTGGAAAGTTCTCTCTGAGGACTACGATGAAAAAGACAATTTTACACAAAAAATCGTTAGAATGGGGTTTCCAAAAAAACGTCGTTTAGGGCATAAAAATGGCTCTGGAAGTTTAGGACCCAAAAAACGACTAAAAATAGTAAATTGTGCTACAATTAAGGAAACTGAGAAAATGAAAGAAGAAATGGTGGGGGTCTAAGTGGAATTGGTAGGTGGCCACCAATATCCACCTGGATTATTCCTCCCCCCTTAGGAAGCAGTTCTCCCCTTTGCGTTGAGTTCCTCCATGAGATGAGGGAACTTCTGTTGAACTTGGTCCCTCATGAGCCACTTGCCCTGGTGAAGAAGTTGGCATGCTTTGAAAACTCGAGACAGTTGGATATTCTACTGGCGAGTGTTCTTGATCTGTGTGTCCATGATCCGATCAGTTTCAGCTTGTTCCATGCAATATGGATTTAACTCTGTGGGTGTGACTTGTTATGCAATGTCGGATGTGTCTAGTAGTGGTGTAAAGTATGGCTGAAGGTAGTCCACATTGAACATTGGGTGCAAGCCAAGGAATGGGGCAATGTTGAGCTCAAATGCATTGTCTCCCACAACCTTGGTATTGGTGTAATGACCATATTGGAGTGGTCTGAGTTTCCTATAAGCTCCGGTAAGGTGTTCCTTTTGCAAATGCAACCAGAATTTGTCGCCCACCTGAAACTTGTGTGGAACCCGATGTTGATCATGTTGCTACTTGTACTTGGCATTTGATTTCCACAGAATGTCTTGGACCTACTAGCAAATATGTTGGATGTGCTCAATGAAGTTGTTTGCGTTATATATTTCAGACTCGACATGAGCCAAATCTACTTGAGTAGCTACAAATGGCATGGCCACATCAATGGGACATAGTGGCTGGAATCCCAAGCCCACCTGAAAAGGGTTGTGGCAAGTCGAGCTTTGGAGAGCCCGGTTGTAGATGTGTTGTACATAGGGGAGGATCTCATCCCATGTGCATGGATGCTTTGACTTGTACATGCACAAAATGTGTACGATCATCCTATTGACAACCCCTGTCTGGCCATCAGTTTGAGGATGGAAGGTTGTGGACTTAGTGAGTTTGGTGTCCAGCATCGACTAGAGACTGGACCAAAATGTACTGAGGAACCTGTTGTCCCAATCTGAGATGATAGACTGTGGGATCCCAAA
>APFE031305018.1:6910-56806 GCA_000404065.3 Pinus taeda | reverse complement strand
CCCTAATAGCATAGTCAGAAGCATCTGTCTCGACCAAAAATGGTTGTTGCAAGTCTAGTAATGTGAGCACTAGTGCTGAGCAGAGGTGATATTTCAACTCTATGAATGCCTTATGTTGAGATTCAAACCAAAAGAATTTTGCTTTCGCTCCTCCCTTGGTGACTTGACTCAAGGGCCAAGTGATATGCGAAAATCCCAACACGAACCTGCGGTAGAAGTTGGCAAGACCTAGAAAGTTGCGCAGCTATGTCAGAGTGGTTGGAGATGGCCAATCCCAAATGACTTGGATATTGGCTAGATCCACATGCACCCCCTGTTCATCAATAATGTATCCAAGATACTGAATCCTGGGTCATGCCAAAAGTGCATCTCTCCATATTGGCACATAACTTGTGTTTCCATAGTGTTTGGAGAACCTGTCGGATGTGGTGGAGGTGCTCTTCCCAACTCTGGTTGAAGATCAGAATGTCATCCAAGTACCACCACAAATGAGTTAGTGAATGGCTACAAGATGTCATCCATTAGCCTCATGAAGGTTTCAATAGCATTTGTCTATTTGAAAGGCATAACCAACCATTCGAAAAGGCCCTCATTGGCTTTCAAGGTAGTCGTCCACACATCGGAAAGTTCAATTGGTACCTAGTGATATCCTAACTTCAAATATATCTTGTTGAAATATTTTGCCCCCTTCAGTTGGTCCAGGAGGTCATCAATCTGTGGGATCAAGTACCTATGATGAACAGTGATCTTGTTCAACGCCCGATAGTCAATACAGAGTCTCCAAGTCCCATCCTTTCTTTGTACCAACACGATAAGGCTCCCACAACTCGATGAACTTGGATGGATGTGACCTTTTTGCAACAACTTCTGAATCTGCTTCTTGATTTCATCGTTCTCTAGAATGGAGCACCAATAGATTTTTCCATTGGGTAGTAGCACACCTGGGGTTAGATCGATGGAGTGCTTGACCTGATAGTGTAGAGCAACCCCTACGGGGGAGGTGAAGATGTCCTCGTACTCCTCCACGACCTTGTCCATCTATAGTTTTCATGTGGAGGGGTTGTATCTAGAGGTCGTGGTCACCGTCTTCTTCTTTCCTTGAGGGCGTATCATTAGAAAAACAAATTTCCTGGCTTTGGAAATGAGCTTACTCCATTGTTTTGTAATAACCAAAGAGATGGTGGTAGGCGGTGCTACCTCTGGTATCCAGTACAACATATTTCCCAAAGTAACAATAACAACACGGGGCATTGATTCATACATGGCATGTCGCTTCCACAAGTATGGTTGTCCTAATAATACATCACAAACTTCAAGGGGAGCAATTTCACACAATACCTCATCCGTGAAGGGCTTAATGTTGTATGGAAGGCAACGCTGCTGGCTCACGCGAAGATCTTCTCCTTGATGAATCCACCCGATGGTGTACGATTGTGGATGCGTTATGGTCAGTAAGCCCAACCACTTCACGACCTCTGTTGAAATTAGCTTCTTTTGGATCCTGCTGTCGACAATGAACTGTAGCGGGGATCCCTCTACCCACCTCTGAGAGTGAAAGAGACGCTCCTCCTCCTCTGTATCTTCAGATTCCTCCTTTTGGATCTTCGTGGTGGCAACAGCGGCATTAGGCTCCACATCAATAATATGCTTCCCTTTGTCATTCCCCTTATCGGGTTCTGACTTAGAGTCAGAACATGCATCTAATTCTAAAACATTTAGCTTGACCACTAGTGACTGCTTGGCCCGACACTCACTTGTGTTGTGAGTGGATCTCTTATGGAACTCACACCACTTTCCCGTGTCCTTTTTTGGCTTCAGAGTGTTGTTCTTTGCTTGCAGCTTTGGTGGGTTGTCTTGGGCCACCTTGCCTTGGCTATTTCCTTTGTTCTTTGGTTTTAGGGCACCTTTCCCTTGCTTCAGATTCATAGATCCAAAGTCTCGCTTCTTTTGTTTAAAATTTTGCTGAACCTTGATGGCATATCAGTATGTTGTGCCGAGCGAGGAGATGTTCAGGAATTATATTTCTTCCTAGATGTACTTGTGCAGGCAGTCGCAGTATTTGAGTACCAAATGTTGCTCCGTATCCTTGATACCCAACTTTGTGTAAAGGGTATGGAAAATATTGGTAAACTCCGGCACGTCTTGGTCCCTTCCCATCCATAGTGTGGTCCACTTTATGTATTGATCCTCATAGCTTACGTTAGGGTAGTATTGCTCCATGATGCCATCCCAGAATGAATTCCAAGTGGGTGCAGCTGAAAATAGTGAGCCTGTACTTTCATCCTTCTGTTTGTAGTAGGTTTCCCACCAATCCTTGACGTGGGGGGCTGCTTTGAGAAGAGCAAAAATAATCTTTTCCCGACTAGGAAAATCATGAATAGAAAATAACACTCTATCACATGTAACCATTTATTGACAACATCTATGTCTATTTGAGCCTCAAATATGGGGATTTCAAAATTAACTTGTACCTTAAACTGTCTGGCATTTCCAGAGTAGCTGTTGGAAGCAGTTGCGTCGCCCCTTTGTAGCCACTGAAGGATTTGGGAAAAGTTGTCCATCATCGCATTCCTTTGTCGCTCAAGGGCTTCTTCAAACAATATTTTGATAGGATCTCCTGCCCCCTCATCTTTCTTTTCATCTGCCATGGAAGGCCGTCGAGATTTGCGAGGGTGGTCTTGCAAAGGTTCAACCAGTTCAAGCCCTAACTCCTTATATCCTGACCTCCTTGGGGACATATAAAGAAAAACAGAGAAAAAAAAGTAGACCACTCTAATACCACTGGTCTAGATTTAGACAGGAATGCAACAAATTACAGAGATAACCATAAACATAGAGATGCAATGGAAATAATACTTCATTTCATTAATGTAAAATACTGAAAAATGCTTACAAACAAGAATGGAAGTAAACTAGCTAGGGCGATGGTAGCTTATCTCCGAGAAGAGAGGTTGTGGCTACATGCCTCTAAACTGCCTTACAGTGAAGCTCAAGGGCCTTTTTATTATTGAACAATAAGAGAAAACCCTAAACAACCAAAACCCTTACTCGAGGAGATGTAACACCAAGAGTTTATGGGCCCCATTGGGGTGAGTTGGACATCCAACTTCCTGGGTCCGCGACTTGGTCATATTATCTTGATTTGACGTGCATGATAGCCCATTAGAAAGATCTCTCCAAGGAATATAACGAAAAATATGATTTTCAATAGAAAATTGCCAGCGTGGGGTTTCCAAAAACATGTCGTTTAGGGCCTCAAATGGCTCTGGAAGTTTAGGACCAGAAAAAACTGCTAAAAATAGTAAACTGTGCTACAATTAAGGAAAATGAAAAACTGAAAGAAGCAATGGTGGGGGTCCAAGTGGAATTGGTAGGTGGCCACCAATATCCACCTGGATCATTCCTCCCCCTTTAGGAGGCAACGGTCCCCATTGCGTTGAGTTCCTCTATGAGATGAGGGAACTTCTGTTGAACTTTGTCCCTGGTGAGCCACTTGGCCTGGTGAAGGAGTTGGCATGCTTTGACAACTCAATATAGTTGGATATTCTTTTGGTGAGAGTGCTTGATCTATGTGTCCATGATTTGATTAGTTGTAGCTTCTTCCATGCAATTTGGATTTAACTCTATGGGTGTGAGTTGTTCTGCAATGTCAGATGTGTCTAGTGATAGTGGAAAGTATCGCTGAAGGCGGTCCACATTGAACACTAGGTGCAGGCAAAGGAATGGAGAAATGTTGAGCTCAAATGCCTTTTCTCCCACAACCCTGGTAATGGTGTAAGGACCATATTGGAGTGGTCTGAGTTTCTGATAGGCTCCAATAAGATGTTCCTTTTGCAAATGCAACCAGAGTTTATCGCCCACCTGAAACTTGTGTGGCACCCGATGTTGATCATGTTGTTGCTTGTACTTGTCATTTGATTTCTCCAGAATTTCATGGACCTACTGGTGAATATGTTGGATGTGCTCAATGAAGTTTTTTTCCTTATCTGTTTTGGACTAGACATGAGTCAAATCAGTCTGAGTAGCTACAAATGGCATGGCCACATCAATGGGACATAGTGGCTAGAATCCCAAGCCCACCTGAAAAGGGTTGTGGCTAGTCAAGCTGTGGAGAGCCCGGTTGTAGCTATGTTGAACATAGGGAAGGCTCTCATCCCATGTGTTGGGATGCTTGGAGTTGTACATGCGTAGAATGTGTACGATCATCCTATTGACAACCTCTATCTGGCCATCAGTTTGAGGATGGAAGGTTGTGGACTTAGTGAGTTTGGTTTCTAGCATCAACCAGATACTAGACCAAAATGTACTGAGGAACCTACTATCCCGATCTGAGAGGACAGACTATGGGATCCCAAAGTGTACCCATACTCTTTCAAAGAAGAATTTAGCAGTGGCTTATGTTGTGATATTCTTCTTGCAGGTTGCCATGATGACCATCTTCAAGAACCTATTGACGACCACAAAAACATAGTCATTTCCATGCTTAGCGGAAGGAAGGCCTGACATGTAATCCATGGAGATGGGTTCCCAAGGTCGACTAGGGGTAGGCAACAGGGTATAGAGGCCTTGCTTCTTTATGGTTGGTTTGACAATGGCATAGGCAGTGCATGATATGATGTACTTCCAAACACCCTGTCGAAGATTCGGCCAATAGAAATACTTCTGCAGTACTGTTGTAGTTTTCTCGACCCCGAAATGCGCAACAAACCGATTATAGTGCGCCTCCCAAATCATCTTGGCACGCTCGCTTGAAGGAACACAAAGGTGACCCAGGTGGAATAACAGGGCATCCTGGAGGTGAAAATCTGGAACATGCTGACCCTCCAAGAGTGTCTGGTATGTGTGGCCGAATTCTGGGTCGCTTTTGTATAGAAGTGGCCAATCAGAGGTGCGTGCCCGCAAGAGTTGAGCACGGTGGTTAACGCCATGATCAATGGTCGATTGAGTAAATCTACAACATTATTGGTGTTGCCCTTCTTATACTTGATATTCAAATGGAACGGTTGTAGGTATGTGGACCACTTCTGATGGTGATCATTCTGCAATTTTCCTTGGGTCTTTATGAACTGTAAGGGTCGGTGGTTTGTGTGGATGATTGTTTCCTTCCCAAAAATTTAATGCTTCCATTTTCGCTAGGCTTGCATAATGGAATACATCTCTTTTTCATAAGTGGGTTACTTCCGGATTGTGTCTAAAAGTGTCTCACTATGATATGCCACTAGATGCCTGTTTTGAGTAAGGACTGCCCCAATAGCATAATTAGAGGCAACTGTCTCGACCTCAAATGGTTGTTGCAAGTCTGGTAATGTGAGCACTGGTGCTGAGTGGAGGTGATATTTCACTATGTGATATGAGAAAATCCCAACATGAACCTATGGTAGAAGTTGGCAAGACCTACAAAACTGCACAGATCTGTCAGAGTGGTTGGAGATGGCCAATCCGAAATGACTTGGATCTTGGATAGATCCACATGCACCCCCTATTCATCAATAATGTATCCCAGATACTGAACCTGGTTCATGCCAAAAGTGCATTTCTCCAAATTTGCATATAATTTATGTTGCCACAGTGTTTGGAGAACTTGTTGGATGTAGTGGAGGTGCCCTTCCCAACTCTGGTTGAAGATCAAGATGTCATCCAAGTATGCCACTACAAATGAGTTGGTGAATGGCCACAAGATGTCATTCATTAGTCTCGTGAAGGTTCCAGGAACATTCGTTAATCTGAAAGGCACAACCAACCATTCAAAAAGGCCCTCCTTGGATTTCAAGGCAGTCTTCCACACATCGGAGGGTTCTATTGGTAATTGCTAATATCCTAACTTCAAATCGATCTTGCTAAAATATTTTTCCCCCTTCAGTTGGTCCAAGATGTCATCAATCCGTGGGATCGGGTACCTATTACAGACAACGATCTTGTTCAGTTTCCGATAGTCAATACAAAGTCTCCAAGTCCCATCCTTCTTTTGTACCAACACGATAGGTCTCCCACAAGGCGATGATGAACTCGGATGGATGTGACCTTTTTGCAGCAGCTCCTAAATATGCCTTTTGATTTCATTGTTCCCCAGAACGGAGCACAGATATATTGGTCCATTAAGCAGTGGCACACCAGGGGTCAGATCGATGGAGTGCTTGACCTGACAATGTAGAGTAACCCCTGCAGGGGAGGTGAATATGTCCTCGTACTCCTCCATGACCTTGTCCATCTGTAGTTGTCATGCGAAGGGGGCCTTCCTAGAGGTCGTGGCCACCGTCTTCTTCTTTCCTTGAGGGTGTATCATCAGGAAAACAAATTTCCCGGTTTTGGAAAAGAGCTTACTTCATTTTTTGGTGGTAACCAAAGAGATGGTGGTAGGCGGTGCTACCTCTGGTATCCTGTACAACGTATTTCCCAAAGTAACAATAACAGCACAGGGCCTTGATTCATACACAATATGTCACTTCCACAAATATGTCCTAACAATACATCACAAACTTTGAGGCGAGAAATATCACACAATACCTCATCCGTGAGGGGCTTGATGTTGTATGGAAGGCAACACTATTGGCTCACGCGAAGATCCCACCCTTGGCGAAGCCACCCGATGGTGTACGGTTGTGGATGTGTTCTGGTCGGTAAGCCCAACTGCTTCACGACCTCTGCCAAAATAAGGTTCTTTTGGCTCCCGTTGTCAACAATGAACTGTAGCGGGGAGCCCTTTACCAACATCTGAGAGTGGAAGAGATGCTCCTCCTCCTCTGGATCTTTAGGTTCCTCCTTCTGTATCTTCTTGGTGGCAACGGTGGCATTAGGCTCCACATCGATAATATGCTTCGCTTTGCCATTCCCCTTATCATGTTCTAACTCAGAGTCAGAACATGCATCTGATTCTAAAACCTTTAGCTCAGCCACTAGTGGCTCCTTGGCCCGACACTCACTTGTGTTGTGAGTGGATCTCTTATGGAACTCACGCCACTTTCCCGTGTCCTTTTTCAGCTTTGTGGCACTGTTATTTTCTTGCATCTTTAGTGGGTTGTCTTGGGCCACCCTGCCTTGGCTTTGTCCTTTATTCTGTGGTTTGGGGGCACCTTTCCCTTGCTTCGGATTCATAGTTCCAAAGTCTCTCTTCTTCTGTTTAAACTATTGCTTGACCTTGACGGCAGATCGGTATGTTGTGTCGAGCGAGGAGATGTTCAAGAATTCTATTTCTTCCTAGATGTACTTGTTCAGGTAGCTGCTTTTTTTGAGTACCGAATGTTGCTCCTTATCCTTGATACCCAACTTTGTGCGAAGGGTATGGAAAATATTGGTAAACTCCGGCAAGTCTTGGTCCCTTCCCTTCCGTAGCATGGTCCACTTTATGTATTGATCCTCATAGCTACAAACAGGGTAGTATTGCTCCTTAATGGCATCCTGGAATGAATTCCAAGTGGGTGTGGCTGAAAATAGTGAGCTTGTAGTTTAATCCTTCTATTCGCAGTAGGTTTCCCACCAATCCTTGACGTGGGGGGCTGATTTGAGAAGAGCAAAAATAATATTTTCCCGAATGGAAAAATCATGAACAGAAAAATAAACCTCTAACACATTTCACCATTTATCGATGGCATCTGCGTCTATCTGACCCTCGAATATGGGGATTTCAAAATTAACTTGTACCTTAAATGATGTGGTGTTTCTAGAGTAGTTGTTGGAAGCTGATGCATCCCCCCTAGGTAGCCACTGAAGGATCTGGGCAAAGTTGCCCATCATCGTGTTCCTTCACTCAAGGGCTTCTTTGAGAAAGATTTTGATAGAATCTCCTGCCCCCTCATCTTTTTTTTCATCTACCATGGGAGGCCATTGGGATTTGTGAGGGTGGTCTTGAAAAGGTTCGACGAATTCAAGCCCTAACTCCTTATATCCCGACCTCATTGGGGACATGCAAAGAAAAACAAAGGAAAAAAAGCAAATCGCTCTGATACCACTGATCCAGATTTAAATAGGAACGCAAACAAATTACTGAGATAACCATAAACACAGAGATGCAACAGAAATAATATTTCATTTCATTAATGTAAAATATTGAAATATGCTTACAAACAGGAATGGAAATAAACCATCTAGGGAGACGGTAGCTTATCTATGAGAAGAGATGTAGTGGCTACATGCCTTTGAACTACCTTAAAATGAGGCTCAAGGGAATTTTTATTATTAAACAATAAGATCAAACCCTAAAAAACCAAAACCCTAACCTGAGGAGATGTAACACCAAGAGTTTATGGGCCCCATTGGGGTGAGTTGGACAACCAACTTCCCGGGCTCGCGACTTGGTCATATTATCTATGTTTGACAAGCATGATAACCCATTGGAAAGATCTCTCTGAGGACTATGACAAAAAAGACAATTTTAGATAGATAAATTTTTGCATAGGGTTTTCAAAAAATACATGGTTTAGGTCCTCAAAACGGCTCCAGAAGTTTAGGACCCAAAATACTGCTAAAAATAGTAAATGTGCTACAATTAAGGAAACTAAAAAACTGAAAGAAGCATTGGTGGGGGTCCAAGTGGAATTGGTAGGTGGCCACCAATATCCACCTGAATCACTCTCATCCCAAAAAATGTGAAGCCTAGTTGGGGCCTTAGACCAAAGAGATCCCCTTAAGGATGTAATTAATACATTCAGCTTCATCAATAGACATATGATTTTCTCACTTTTCTCGAGTTATGAAATGCAAGTACAAAGAAAGGGGAACATTCTATGGAGATGCTTATGACACTATTTCCTAAATGGCCACTACAAAATATTCTTCCTCCTATATTATTCTCTCAAATACCACTCCTAAATGCTTTACTCAATTATGAAATGATCACACCGCTAAAAGAATAAAATCACCTCTCCTCATAGCAGCTTAACATTTAACATTTCTTTATAGAAATCTAGAGGTAGGTTTTTTTCATGCATCAACCCTTAATTAGTGTTAGGTTTTGGACCTTCTATAATCTCCTTGGAATTCCACATGTGGATAGCCCCATATGTGTCAATAATGGGGGTTGTTGTGGCAACCACTTGGTGCATGGTGCTTAACAAAGTAGGTCAAAATGTGGGAGACATAACTTTCATATATAAGCTTTAAATGAGGTGATTTTTACATCAATGGAAATATATCGAAGTGTAGAACAACATTAAGGAAATACAAGTTATTCTCCTAATATTTGACACTATAATGTTTCATTTTATGCCTCAAAAATACTATCGAATATTCCAAACCCTAATTTTTAAAACTATATTCTAGCACTAAAAGAGAACCTCCATGCAAAATACCTTAATTTTTCCACCTAGAAAGTACCATTACAAATGAAAAATTATCCAATTATTCATTATGAATCAATAGTGATCATACTATTTCTCCCATGTTTGACTTTAGATTATTTATTCACATGGTGTAAATTCATACTAGCAATGGATTAGACTGACAACCTTGTAATATAGTGGCATTTTCCCTTGCTACCAATACTTGAGTAGTTTATATAGTGCCACTTATCAATAATTATGTATAAACAATCTTGTCCTCTTCATAGTTCTAATAATTCTCATGATGTATTGTAACATATAGACTTAATTAGTATTTACTATTGACTATGATCCTATTTTGTCATGTATCCACTATGCATTATTTCCTCGCAACACCATTTCACTTTGTATGTTTAAAATGGCACTAAGAAAGATTCTAATTTAATTTTACCTTGAATTAAATTAGAAGAAAAATGTAATTCCACGTCGCATGAAAACTTGTACAAGTTAACTAAGTTAGTTTGACTTAGTTGGTTTAGTTGATTCGAGTTGAGTGTCTAACTTGAGTCATGCAAAGTGGCTCCTACTGTATAGGATCCCTCATTAAGTTTATTTTTAGTTGTAATTAATCAATATAGTTTAACTGAGTTAAAGCAATTTAGACTAGTTCCAACTATTGGAGGAACTAGTAGGAGGTTTAGGAGTGGAGAGAAACTTCAGTGTTCAACCAATTAACTAATGATTCAACCATAGATAACTCATACATGTGTGATCTACGAGTTACCTAGTTGAGATTGGAGTTCAAGGGTAGTGTACTATTAGTTGTATAATTATCCGAATTATACTGGTGGTGCATGCAGCCAGAAGAAGGCCTATGATGTATTTCGTATTTATGGATGAGGAATTTCCCTAATTAATAGGGGTTCATTCCCAAGGAAAAAACGCAAGGAAAAATGGACTTGGGCAAGCCAAAATTTCGTTAAGCATTGGCCTAGGCTTGTTTAGGAAGTATTGAGATAGATAGAGATAGTGTAGAGGTTGCTCGGGCTTGAGCAAATCATTGTAATATTCTCATATTTTTTTACTAATGCAATATAAAGATAGGAAGGGTTTTTAGCTATGGATTTCCACAGGAAATCATTGTGTAATGTGTTGATTGAACTATTTCTCTTCCGTGCTTCGTGATTTCGAAATCATTAATTATTTCCGCAGTTGGTAGAGTAGATTCAAGTCTATTGTATTAGTAAATTACAATTAGTAGTTTGAATCTACAATGAATTTGTACATGGTATCAAAGTTGAAATCACAATAGAAGAGAATAATTTGAAGTTGTATTTGAAGGATTGAATTTTCAAAATGAAATATTCAGAGCTAGCAAGATGGCCTTCTACAGATTGAGACTCAAATATGACCTTGAGGGTAGTTCAAATTTTATTACATGGAAGTACAAGATCGAGGAAGTGTTGGAAGATAACGGGTTGAAAGAATTCATAGATACTAATATTCCTAAACATCCAACATATGATGCTCAGGATCTATCAGAATGGAAGAAGTGTTTTGAAAAAATGACGAGGATCATATTGGAAGGAGTTTGAGATCATATTGTCTCGAACCTCCACGGGAAGGAGACTCCATGTGCAATATAGAAAGCCTTCATAGAATTGTTTCAAAACAATAGTCACCATAGGAAGTTGGCAGTGAAGGGCGAGATTCAGAATATAAAGAGCGAAAAGGGTGACATAATACCACAATACTTTAGAAATTTCACCCAATGTCAGGAAGATCTTAGCAGTGTTGGCATTACAATTATTGAAGATGATTTGGTCAACCTAAAACTTCTAGGCCTTCCCAAGAGCCGGCACAGCTACCAAGATTTGGTAAATGGGAGGGAGAAGCTACCAAAAGTGGGATTTTTTGTGGTCTAACTTGATGCAAGAAGAGATAAGGAATAACACTAGAGATGGAACCTCATCCAAGAATGATGATGAAGAGAATTGTGCCTTGGCTAGAAAGGAAAATAAAGGGAAAGGGAATAAATCCCAATCCAAAGGATATTTTGGTCAAGCATGCAAGAAGAAGGTGTTATAGCACCATTTATCACTCTTGGTATATATGATGCTTTGTTTATGGACTAGGGCAAGCCCTCCTTCCAGACTTGGTCTAAATATATAAAAAATAGTGTTCTATTCCCTATACGCCACTTTTCCCTGAGCTAAAAGTATGTACACGCGGGTCAGTTAATACCTAACCCATGTATATGTATTAAAACACTTAAAAATTGAAATTTACTGAATTTTGGGCAAAGTTCACAAATTTTACCTGTTGATTACCTCCTATTGCCCATGGCCCAACTATTTCCCAACTAAAAAACTAATTGGGAGAGGTATAAATAGACCTCTCTGGGAAGGCCTTAAGAAGGAGGAGAAGAGATAGAGTTATTATACTGAGATTATCCTTAACTGAGTTTGATGAATCTATATGTCTCATGCACTTCCCCAAGCTTCAGGAAACCTCTGTTTCCGTGATTATAGATATCCTTTCTTTTGCTTGAGATATCATGGTGTTGGTGATGGAAGAAGATTGTTGAAGGCTGAGATAGGATGAATTTGGAGTACGGTTCCGCTTGGAGCCAGAGAAAGACTCAAGTGAATTCTCTCCATGTTATTTATAGCTTACTGGAATAAAAGAAGTGTTGTCTTATTTCTGAAATTAACTATGTTTGTGCATCTAATTATGTTTTAATTCATATATGATTGTCGTTTTGATGCATGACCAATCATTTGTTTCTATGATATAAAGTCAATTTCTTGAATATGCTTTACTTCTATACTACTATGTATGTTCGAATTGAATGATTTTTAGGTTTGAAGAACATTGGGAGTTGCCGAGGGTATGAACCCTATGGGACCTACTTGAACGAAGGAAATCTGGGTACGATCACTCTTACATAGTTTGATAATATAAGCATCTTGCCTGAGCTATTTGAGTATTTCTTGTTGTAGTTTGCTTCTACTCTATTGGGATTCTATCCCATAGACCTAGGTTGCTTTCACTCGAAACAGAATTGGCAACTCCACTAGGGATAACAATCTTGTTATTCCTAGTTTGGGTTGTTAATTCTCAATCAGGGCTTAGTCTTTGATTTGCTTGCAGTTACAGTCTTATTTGGTCTACTAGAGTCCCAAGCCTCAAGTGTGATCTTTTGGATTAGATTTTTTTTTTTAATTTCTTCTTGCAAAGCTTTGTATACGCTCATTACCTTGTTTACAATCACGTATAGATGCTTGTTTTTGTAAAGTGAACTCGTGTATACACTATTTTCCTATGTTACAAGTGCGTGTGCATGCCTCTATGTTTTCACACAGTCACATATGCAAACTTTTGCTTTGTTTTTCCAAATCTTTTAGCCCAGATAGATTTGTTGCCTAGTCTTTTCAGTCTCTGTGTGGTCAATTGTTGTCTGAAGAATTTAATTATTCTGCAAGCTTCCTGTTTCGAAGTCTCTTCCTCATTGAAAATAGTTGGCCTAGGTTTGTTTCTTTAGTGAGTTTGTAATTTGTGTTTTGGCACACAAGACTTCGTTCTCAATTTCTTGATTGTTCTCGTCCTCCAGAACACAGGATTGCTTTTAGTTTCAGTGTCAACCCTACATTTCAAATCTACTTTCTTTGGTCTCCTTTGTTTTGTGGCCTCATAGCTTTTCTTGCTTTTTGAAAGTCTTTTTGACGAATTTGGAATTATTTCTTTCCTGGATTCTTAGTCAGTTTGTCAAACTCTCTGCTACTATTTGGGTCGTTTTATACAAGTTGAAGTCTTTTCACTCAAGTTTTTTTTCATTTTTGAGTTTGTAACTTGCAAAGACTCCCTGTGCTCTTTTCTCAATCTATTGAGTTTTAGTAGCATTTTGGTGATTTCAAAAAGTTGTTTTGGTTGCTTCTTTAAAAAAAAAAGATCTCAAAAAACTTTGTTTTTGTTTTTCTTTTGCCAAGTTTGGTTTATGGTTTCTTTTCGTTGTTGAAAGTGAATTGCGATCTTTTATAATTTGTCCTTCTTGTTTGGAGAGAATTTTGTGTTCAAAATTTGTATCATCTTTAGTACTTAAGTTGGATCATTGTTAGTTATAAAAAATTGCTTTTGCTTTTTTAGTGTTATTTAGGATCTTGCATCTCCATTATATCTTGCATTAGGGTAGTTTGCATTGTTAAATCATTCATAGTCTTTTAGTTTTTGGGTGTGTGAAGTGTCTTTCAAGAAAAGAAGAGAAAAAGTACTTTGCTTTGTAGAAGTTTCGTAGAACCCGTATAGAGATCTCTTTTCATCGAAGAAAAAATGACTGCATTCATGTAGTTATTTTTTCATTGATTTATGTTGCATCATACAAACAACATTATTTTCACTCCAATATTTACCCTTGACTTAAAGAACAACCATTAAAATCAAGCGATTAATTAAAATAAAATAGAACTTTTATGCTTTCATCAGAATACACCAACAAGTTTAGGTTTATTAGGGCCTTGGATTAGGCGAGAGGAGAGTTAATTCTCTAAGGCCGCTCAAAATTACAAAACATAGAAGTTCGATTAATGAGCGAAATCCAATAGCGTTATGGAGACCGGGAAAGCCCTGTAACTGGGAGTAAAGCATGAGGGAGAGTGAAGATAAGGATGAGAGATACCCCCTCTCTTACTTGTCAGATCCCACCTCATGACTGTTCCGGTCGGCTTCTGATACAAGTTGGTGACTATAGTTGCGTATCCTAGGTATCACATAGGTGGTTGCGAAAGGGAATCTCGTGGACCCTGAGGCTAACGTTGTATCACGTTCAATAGTACTTCTGGAGGGAACCCTTGTGAAGCTTGGGTGCTTGCACTGACAAAGGCTATTGGCTAGAGGTCAGCGTAACTGCCTCTAATACCTTCGCTAGTAGGCCTGTGGTGTAATTACCCCAGTCTATTTTTGGAAGGCCCTTGTTATTAACTTTCTTGTATGTTGGTGTCTGGTCCTAATCACCCGGAGCGGAAATACTCAAGAGTTGTTTGATTGCTGATATCTTTAGGGACTTTTTAGTGAGTGTTCTTTGTTGCTAGTCAACCTAGATTTATAATTTTTTGAGTCTTTAAGTGGATCTTTTAAATAATTCAAAGTGGTTGATCAACCATCTTGACAGTTTAGGAGACTTCATGGCTATCACCTGCGAGTCTTGAGCCTTCTCCTAGAAGGCGTAGGAGAGATTCTGCTAGTGGTTTTCAACCAATGGAAACAAGCCCATCGGAGATTGATCCTTCACTTGGGATCATTAATTCACAAGATAGACCTGGCACCGGTAGAGAGTTAGAGAGGAACACACCAGTTCTTTCTCGAGTACTTTTTTAGTTAGAAGATAATATCAAAGTTGAAGAGCTTTCAGAGTCGGTTGCCACTCTGAATTCTCCTCTTCCTCTTGATCATCCATACATTCTATTATACATCGAAACCCAAAGTAATAGGCCTTCGAGCCCAGGTTTACCATTGCTGGAAGCATGGAATCTATGACGAGTGTTGAGAGTGTGCAGACTCCCGTATCTGCACAAGGAGGAGGAACTATTTTCAACCCTTCTATTACTCCTAGCACAGCTATATTTGGGTCTACTTCCATTCTGTCAACCAGTGGAAGTTCTCAGGCTACTGCATCCAGTTTTGGATTTATCCTTATCGAATGTCATCTCATGGGATTCCTTCAGTTCCTTTGAACATACCATCGACCACCTCCACATCCATCATGAGTGGATCGACTTCTTTTCAGGGTTTCCCATTTGGAAGTGGTCATATACCACACTCCAATCCAACAGTAGGGTCAATGCCTTTTTCCTTTACAGGTCAAGGTAATAACCCATTCCAGAGTTGGACAAACCCTATGGTTAGTGGGATAGGAGCTAGGAATCAATTTATTTCGGCCAACAAGGGAATGTGTCGTATTCTTCAATTAATTTGTTTTAGAATTTTCCACCCTTTGCTAACACATGGAATCCTTATCAGGGGCTATCAACTCCTTTTAACGCTTCATTAGGGGGTAACTTCACTGGTTATGGAGGATTTTCGGTAAGAGTTGGTCAAACTTCGAATTTTTCTGGACCACAAGGAGCACCTTTTTATTCAGTAGGCTCTATGAGTTACTTCAGGGAACCTATTGTTTTTCAAAATCTAGGTCATTCTTTTGAGGCCTTTGGGAAGCCCACCCGAACTGAATGGAATTCCCAAGGTCTGTCGCGATTCCCTTTTCTGGCCATGCTGAACTTGCCAGGCTTTACTAAATTGACAAATGATCTGATTCGGTACAATCCAACTTGGCCTCCGGTCCCAACTAAACTTCCCTTGGATATTCCAAAATTCGAAGGGAAGAGTGGTGAAGATCCAGGAGACCACGTAACCACATTTCACTTATGGTTCTTATCCAACACCCTGATAGATGATTCAATCAGGTTGAGGTTATTACAGTGCACCTTAATTGAAAATGTGGCCAAATGGTATATAGAGTTGTCAGGGGGCACCTATACTTCTTTTTGTGATTTGGCTAATGTCTTTTTGAACCATTTTGAGTTTCCTGTCTGATATGAAGTTCGAATTGAACTTATAGCTAACTTTCAGTAAGACACTGCAACTCACATTTCAAATCACATCTAGGAATGCAGGAGGAAGAAAAGGCCTATCAAAGCTGAAATCCCACTAGAGTTCCTTCTCGAATGGTTTCTCAAATTACTACAACCTAACATCTCAAAGGATGTGTCTCTCTCTGATGTAATAGAAGAGTAGTACATTTTCATAGCCCAACAATTGGAATTGATATATTCTCATTTTGAGGTTCTTCAAAAAATTCTACCTGATGCTCCTAGATCTAAGGTAGATTTAGCCAAATCGAAACTAGGTCCCCATGCCGATGGTATAGTTGGATCAATTGATGTTAATACAGTGAACCTATTGAATTAATTACAACAATTGTCTCTACAAACTACTTCTTCTACCTAGGAAGCACCATTTGTACCTACACCTTCCCAACCTATGCCTATAAATGTCGTCTAGGCCACTAACCCCAAAGGAAATCAACAATCCGATGGGAAGAGGAAGGGAAGAGGTAAAAATAAGAACCAAGAAGGAAAAGGCAATGAAAACAAACGTGGTAATGATGCTGGAGAGGATAGGAAAGAGTCCAACAAAAAGGTAAAATTTACATGCAAGTTATGCAATGGAGATCATCTGAATCGCCTCTTCCCTAAGATGCAAGATGCTCAGTGCTTATTAGTACCACAAGGGTCCTCTATCTCCCAAGATGTTCTGAATAACCCTTTTCCCCAAGGGCAACAATTACAAGTTGGCGTGAATTATAATGCTGGTACCTTCACTAAAGGGCAACGAGGAAGGGGAAAATTCATCAAATGTTTATATGATGAGCTCTCATATTGACATCGCTACACGAGCACGCTATTATGGTGAATCGGAAACATCTAAGGCTAAATATATTCTTGAATCCACAGAACCACTTCATATTAAGTGGCCCTCTATTGAGTCTATACCTCGGATACCGAAAGGCTATACAAAGCACCCAACTATTAATCCTAATGCTAGGGCAGCCCAGAAAACTCGATTGTAGAAGATTTGACTCAAATTCCTTGTGCTATGTTAGCATTGGAGGTACTCCAGTCGTGCCCTAATCACAGAAGTTCTTTGCTTTTGGTAATCAGCACAGTAGACCCAAAGAATTCTTTAGTGCTCATGTTTGATATGTTGAATGTAAAAAAGAGACTTCCTCACCATATGGCTTTCTAGCTAAAGTCCACATACCAAAAAACCAATATTTTTCGAACTCTTATGGATGAGGGAGCTTCCACATGCCTGATGTGTATGTCATCTTGGAAGGCCATTGGATCACCTTCAGTTGTTCCTTCACTAAATCTTTTGACAACATTTGATGGACATTCTCATAAGCCGCACGGGATTATCCCAACCTTTCCTATCTATGTTGGGGGAAAGGTAGTGAATATTTAGGTAGAAATCATCGATGCGAACCTAGATTATAAGCTCCTCTTAGGCAGGAATTGGATTACGAGATGGATGCCATAGTTTCATCATTATTCTGCATCCTTTGTTTTCCTCATGAGGGTAGGATTGTTAGAGTTGATCAGTTAGATTATTCTCCAGGTGACTCTCATGCAACTTCAGATTCTACCATTCCATTGGTGGAAAATCCCCGTCAACCTATTGAGAATTTAAGAATTGGGATGTACTCTTCGTTAATGGGTATATTCTACCTCCCTGCTCCTACAGCTAGAATTAATGTGATTTCATCCTCTAGGGACCTTCTCGGAAAGAGTTCTTTCGAACCAATTATATTTTAGACCCTTGGCCCTTACCTTCATCTACCACCACATTAGATGGAGGTAAGGTAGGTGGAATGGGATATCCCATGTCTGTAGCAGAACTCACTTATCAATCTAGAGTTAACTCTGCAAACAACCATCCCACTCCTTTTTCACTAGAGAAGTTAGATGGCGATGTGGCTCCTGCTTGGACCCTCAATTCTACTTTAGCTCTGGATTACTTGGATATAGTCTTACAATCTAAAGAAGAAATTTTGGAAGCAATGATGGGTGTGGATTGACCATGGGATGATTTACATCATCGTTCATATTTTCTCCCTCCATTGCGTGAAGTTGAATATAGTTTGTCTAATCTATCTACTAGTGATGTTTATACAGTTTCAAACCCTTTGGCTCCAGCACAATTTTCTGCCGAAGGTAACATGTCGGTTATCTCACGAACTGTACTTGTGAACATCTCTAGGAATCCTAATGTAATAAAAAATGTCTTCATCGGAGCTGACTATTCCCCTGAAAAATTCAAATCTACACTGATCTCTTCAAAGAATTTTGAGATGTGTTCGCTTGGTATTATGAGGAAATGCCTGGAATTGATCCATCTATAGTCCAGTATGAGATCAAGACATATGAAAACACCAAACCTATTTGTCAAAAACTTCAAACAGTTAATCCTTGGAAAGAAATAGCTATTGAAGCTGAATTTGAAAAGCTGCTTAAGGCGGGTTTCATATACCTTGTTTCTCTAACAGAGTGGGTTTCCAACCTACTTCTGGTAGATAAGAAGCAAGGAACGATCTGAGTATGTATCCACTTTAGGGATTTAAATAAATCTTGTCCAAAAGACAATTACCCCACACCTTTTATTGATCAAATTGTTGATGAATGTGTAGGTAATAAAAAAATTTCATTCATGGATGGATTCTCTAGTTACAATCAAATTACTATCCATCTAGAGGATCAACACAAGACAACCTTTATTTGTCCTTGGGGCACATTTGCATACAAGAAGAGGCCTTTTGGCCTTAAAAATGCTGGAGCTACTTTTTAGTAGGCCATGTCTTATGCTTTCCATGACATCAAACATGTTATCGAAGCATACTTGGATGACTTAGTTGCCCATTCTCACAAGAGAATTGATCATCCCAAGCACCTTCGGTTAGTCTTTGGGAGATGTCATTTTTATAAAATCCGGTTGAATCCAAATAAGTGTGTTTTTCCAGTCACATCTGGTCGATTATTAGGATTCATTGTATTGACTGAAGGGATTCGAGTTGATCATTTCAAGGTTGAGGAAATAATTTAGTTGCCTCCCCTGTCTTCCATTTGTCAACTTCAAAGTCTCCAAGGAAAGGAAAATTTCTTGAGGAGATTTACAACAAAATACATTGAGATTACCAAAGGATTTATGCGTTTGCTTAAGAAATGAGTTCCATTTTTATGGGACGATTTTGCGCAATGATCTTTTGATTCTTTGAAAAAAGCACTAACCTCTACTCCATTATTGAGTCCACCAGATTACGGCAGAGATTTCCTTTTGTATCTCACTATTTCAAAATCAACTATCAGTATGGTTCTGGTTCAGGAGGATGATGCTCTTAGTGAGCATGTAATCTACTACTTGAGTTGAGGCTTAGTAGGACTTGAGCTATGCTATTCTCCCATCGACAAATTGGCCTTGGCAGCTGTCCATGTTGTTCAGTGGCTTTGTCATTACATTCTACTTCGCAAAATGTTCATCTTAGCAGTTGTCAATACTTTTTAATTTGTCCTCAGTAGGTGAGTGATTGGGGGCAAGTGTAATCGATGGATTTTTATTTTGCAAGAGTTTGATCTCGAATTCTTGTCAGCTAAATCTAAGAAGTAATTAGTTTTTTTGGAATTGATTTTGGAGCTGCCTTGTGAAGAAGCTAATGTTTATGAGGAAAATTTTCCCAATGAACATTTATTCCTCATTTCTTCAGAGGATCCCTGGTACAGAGATATCATTATATATCTCCAGGCTTCAAAGTTTCCATCTACTTTCTGCAAAGATGAGCATCGAAATTTACGTGAGCTTGCTAGAACCTATGTTATTATTGGTGAATCTATGTTATTATTGGTGCTACATTATATCACAGAGGGGTTGACTCAATCGTTAGGTGTTCCTTAACTTTGGAAGAAGCCAAGTCAGTACTTAATGATTGCCACAGTGGAGCTTGTGGTGGTAATCTATCAGGGCTTGCAACAACCCAGAAAATTTTGCGAATAGGCTACTTTTGGCCTTCAATTCTCAAAGATTGTATTGAAGCAGTCAAACATTTCCATCCTTGTCAAGTTTATATTCAGAAAATGCATGCGCATCTAGCTCCACTTTTTCCTATTATCACTGTCAGTCCATTTACGAAGAGGGGCATTGATTTTACTACTTGCAATCTGCCTTCGCAAGGAATCACAAGTACATCATTGTGGTAGTAGACTACTTTACGAAGTGGGTTGAGGCCATGCCTACTTTCAAATACGATAGTGAGACAGTAGCCTTGTTTCTCTTCAACCAGGTTATTTCACGATTTGGTATCCCAAGAGAGATTGTCACTGACCATGGCAGTCACTTCCAAAATCAACTGATGACCGAATTGGCTCTCAAGTTGGGCTTATGGTAGGAGCATTCATCGCCATATAATCCTCAGGCCAATGGGCAAGTTGAAGCCGTGAATAAGTCCCTTAAGACCATCCTACAAAGGAAAATTGATAAAAACTCGATCCAGTTAGCACATCATGTTGTATCCGGCACTTTGGGCATACCGAACCTCAATTAAGACTGCCAGTGGTTTTTCTCCTTTTCAACTAGTTTATGGGTTGGAATCTATCTTCCCTATGAAATGTGAAATTCCGTCCCTTAAGCTAGTTATAGAACTTCTTCCATAGAAATATAGTCTCGAAGAATGCCTCATGCATTTGGAACATCTAGATGAGCAGCGTTGAGATGCAGCCATAATAAACGAAGCCCATAAGAAGAGGATTAAAACTCAATATGATAAAGTTGTTTGTCCTCGGGTTTTTTCTGAAAGTGACCTTGTCTTAGTCTATGACCAAGACAAAGATTCCCTAGGGACAGGCATGTTCAAATCTACGTGGTATGGTCCCTTCATAGTAAAGCATGTTTTGAGAAAAGGGGCTTATGAATTAATTGACTTTAAAGGGAACAAGCTGGCAGAGCCCAAAAATGGACTCTACCTTAAGAAGTATTTTGCTTAGGCTTCGGCCGAGCAATTGCTTGTTTGTATATATTATATCTTTGTACATATTTGCCTAACGTTTTGTGATATCGATATCTTTTTATTTGATTTGGCAGGTATTGATGGATGAGTCGATATTTTTCAGATTCACCGATGGTGCAAGTAGGCACACTCAGAATCTTACTTCTACATCTTCGGTGATTTATTGTCCATCTGGCCAGTTGAAGGTGTTGAGGGGAGTATGTATTGGCCCTACTTCAAACAACATTGCCAAATATACTATCATTCTTAATTTACTATCCAAAGTAATATCTTATGGGATTGATTCATTAGTAGTTTATCTAGCCTCACAATTGGTGGTGTTGTAGTTAAATAACACTTATCGAGTTCGCGATCCTTATTTATCTCGCCAATTTTTTAGAGTGAGAGTGTTGCAACGATCATTTATTTATATCACATATGTTCACATTCCACGATTTGAGAATTCATTAGCAGACTCTATTGTTAATCAAGCATTAGATTGGCACATTAATCATTCATTAAATTAAATAACATAAAAAAATTGAATCTGTATATATGTTACACTGAAATTTGTCACCATGACTATCTGCCGTTAATATGGCTCCATCAACAGTCATATTATCCTCCTTGTCAAGCCTTATACCTCTGCTCTCCATGTCAAACTTCAAAAAAGATAGAAAGTCATTAAAAATCATGTTTATCTCTAGGTACGCAGGTTCTCTCTACCTTGCCTGCGTGTACGCAACCCAAGCTCATTGTACCTGCGTACTTGTACGCTCTGTAAGCCAAGGGATGGGTGCGTACTCCTGTAAAGGTCAAAAGGCGAGAGTTTCATCTTAAAAAAGTTACTTTTGGTCACTTCTAGAGCTTTCTAGAAGAGTGTTTGACGTGTATTGAGCGCCTCAGATGGTTCATGCATCCCTATGATAGAGGAACTTATCCCATCAAGAGAGGAGCTACCCCATCCAAAAGAGGGAGTATCCCATTGATGTTGGACCTGAATAACTTCCTCTAGAACACTATAAATACAGGCATTGGCCAAAGGAGGGGAGGTTGAAAGCTGAACATTCCAAGGGTAGATGCTGCTGGAATTAGGACTTCCATTGTAAGCTTGTGAGGAGAGATTACCATCCTTTCTTGTTTCATTTGGAAGTGGGTGAGCTTGTCAAAGTAGAGGAAAACTCTTGCTGGACCCTGGGAGGAACTTGCACAACACCAATGCTCAGGTTGTAATGGTTTCTTTTTTTGTTTCCTTAATACAAATAAGTCCATTCTTCTCAATGATTTATTGTTAATGAATTGTTTCATATACTCCTTGGTCTATATGTTGAATATGCTTTGGTTTATGGAATATTCAGGTGTTATGTAATCATTTGATTGTTAGTGTATGCAGGTTTCAAAGTGAAGGAGGAGCTCATCCGGATCGACGAGGCTAGACTGCTACATCAAGCGTTGGACTTCAGGTAGGATCGAAAAACACTTGGTTTCTCATAGGATAATGCATGGTTAGAGAAGGATTGCTCTTAATTGTCTTGTTTGTCACTAGAGAGTCTTAGACTCCTAGGGAGGTTAGTTTTGTCAGCAAAAATAACTCTTTCCGCATGACAATATATATCATAAAATCACCTGTATATAGATGGAGCGTTCAAAAATAATATACAAATTTGGGACAGGATGCCCTCAAAGTTTGGGCTTATGCCCATAATCATGTCCACTGATACATAGATCTATCTATCAAGTTGGCTCAGGATGAGTGGTTGAAAAGTTAACCACAACATTGGCTACATGCCGAAGTATCCGAACCCAGTCTCGTGGTACCCCTATCACACAACACTACATCTCCTCAAGTAGATCCTCTACAGCTATCATAGGTAATTGGTGAGTTAGTCTCACCAAGTTTCTCTGAAGAGCATAAAGGACTCTCTCTGTCTCCACTGTCATCTCTTCGGCCCCTCTTCTGTGACGCTTGTGCCTCAGAAATCCATCAGGTCTCACTAGACCCACATCTGGAACATGGTCATTATATTTTTTCAGTATTTTGTGTCATCAATAATATTATTTTTTTAAAGTTCATTTCATATTAAAACGTCCAAATTTTTTTTTTTAAACTCACGAAAACTTAAATTTTTTTACCTATGTCTCCTCATGTTGCATTTGGTGGAAACACTAATTCTAGATCTCCTCGAAAATACATGCTGACATATGGGTAGTCATCGATCGCGATGTTCTGTTGATCCCAACAGGTGAAAAACTCATCATCAAAGGTCATTATGGGCACGTCATCACCCCCAAGGTGCTTCATCAAGTCCGCCCATCTACCCATTCGTGGATCTCTAGGGCTCCTGATGGACACTAATAATTTGGGACATAACCTAGGTACCTTCTCAAAGAATAATGAACACAAGATAGTTCCATATCCAAAATTCTTCGTTTGAACCTTCTATATAGAGGTCAATTAACTCTTCATGTTAGTCAGAAGAGGTGTGTAGCAGTCAAATACTATGGTAATACATTCCACTACCAAGATCATAGATACTTGTGATGCCTGATGCAGGGAAGCTGACCCATTTACCCGTGCAATGGTAAATAGCTAAATCCTAAAGGATAAACTTTCCACATGTTTGATTGGAATTTGACTCCCAATCTTCTTTGGATGTCCAGGAAAATATATATGGACATAGTCTTCATCTTGCCTATGGAGTGCACGACCTCCCCTCTTCGAGAGAGACGAGTAATGAAATAGATATCTTTGATCTCAATCTGTAGAGGCATATGGTCACTCATGAAAGCATCGTCCTCTCTGCTCCAGTAGTGGATCAAAAGTTCTAGCAAGAGTGTATTGGCTTTCATATTTGGCGTTTTGAAGAATTTGAGTAAGCCACAACCTCTCAAAGCATCCAATGCATTGTTATCATTCATTACCTAATTATCTATGGTCATATGCTCTCTTTCCCTCCAAGTGATAGTCATCCTGCAAAAAATTGAAGTTTCAAAAATTAATTTATATGCTAAAACTTTAACTCGTGTACACGTTCGTTCCCTTTACACATTTGCATGTAGGGTCATCAGATACGCGGGTTACTCACATCCAACCCGCGTGTATGTAGAGTTGAATTTTTGGGCATAGTTTCCCATGGTCAACACTTTGGAAAAACTTTTAAAAACTATCGTAAAGCATTACAAGTAGGATTTGAGGATTACCTGGAGGCTTTGGGGTATTTCAAATGGTCCAATTGTTCAAAGGATATCTCGCTTAGTTTTGCTTCACAGCTCTTTTCTCCAAATAGAAATGAAAAAACTATGAGTCCAAAAGTCATTATGTGACTTTGAAACCGCAAAATATTTTTTTTCAAAAATTGATTTTTGTCTCATGGATTTTTTGACCTGTGGGCTTGGATTTTCGAGAGTGGGTTGTTTTTACAGGAAATTTTGGAGACTTCTCTGAGATGTTGTTTTGGTCCCATGGCCACTAACCCATCATGGTTGGTATCTTTCTTTCGCTGACATTTAGGTTAGGGAAAATCATTTTCCACTGCATCTGGCATACTAGCCTCCATTCAGCGCTACATTAGCCATAGGGTCGACCCCATCGTATCTTGGTCAGCAAACCATTTTCACTCGATAATTTTTTTTAAATCATGATGCAACGGTAGCGCCATCCTTTACATGGGAATCTGAGTTAGATCCTCACTGACATTGGTTGCCCATGTTGTTATACTGACTTGGCTCGGGAGTCCTCTTTAGCCCCACCATGACTGATGCGTTGAAGACACATTCTCCTTTCTTTCGTGATAATTTTTGGCGTTATACCCTAGAGGCTCCTTTGTGTTGAGTTGTACTGCTGCATTGCATTTTGAATATTTCCACCTTTTGGCCTTGAGTCGGCTTCACTTGGACTCGTGTTTAAGCCAGTTATTTGACCATGTCTTTTGCAAAGTCAACCATGCAATCACTTAGCTTCTGCAACTTGACACATCCTTTTACCCGTGGAAAGAGCATCCTTTTGAGTGTCCTTGATCATTTTCGCCTCCTTGCATTGAGCATAGGAATGTTCCCCTCCTAGGAACTAGATCATCTATTTCTCTTACACTCTTTCTTTCCAGTGTACTATAGAATTATTTTATTCTTTTTGTAGCTTAAAAAAAAAAAGACAAAAAAAAAATATTGATTGCTTTAGAGGGTTTCTATCATGTGCTAGCTACATCTTGTGTACGCTGGAAATGTGCTTCAGTTGGGTTGCTACATCGTTTTCGTCTAATTCCTTCCACATTATTGACCTACAAGTTACACTCGCGCTAGATTGATGAAGGATGCCTTAATGCCTTCCTTCTAGCAGATCTTTTCCTATTGACTACAACTCATTTTCTCTGGGAAAAAGATCTAGAGTCCATTTGGCAATACCTTGGGGTTTGTAGTCATCAGTGGCAGATTCCTTCACTATCGATAGTGGGAAACCATAATTTTCTCTTGATTGATAGATTATTTCAAGTGTTTGACTTCAGCTCATTCATTTGCACTTGTTAGATTGTACTGGATACCTTGACTCTCATTATCATTATCGTTGAGTAGTCTCATGTTTGTTAACGGTATACATCAATGATCGGTAATCAAATGATTTCTCATGTGGTCAACCTCAGATAATTCATTCCTGTTGTGTAGAAATGTACTGTAGTGGTCAGTGAAGACCTCAGGTTGCATCACCATGTTTTAGTTCACTTATCAGTTGCTCCTATTGCTGCTAGTTGACACCATCCACCTTATATGTTGCATTTCTTCACAATGACATCTTATATGCTGGCATCCGAGTTGCGATGTAGCATAATTTTATTCCATCATGTTCATTTGGTACTATTGGGATCAGTTTTTGACCTCAGTGATCAACTTCATCCTTCAGCATCATTGATCGCCTTCTTATATGTGATATTCAGACATGTACATTTATGATCACGATCAGATGATCCATTATGTACTTTCAGTTCCTTTATACTAGTACACATATTGGATCCATTTGTACTTGATATTCAGACATGATTTACTTTCTCTTAGCATGGGTATGCCCACCTCATACATTAGTTTCTTTCTGATCTCTTTTGATGACTTGGCAAGCTGAATTCTGGTGAAGTCCTTCTCAGTCTTGGCATGATTCTTTCCATACACTTAATACATTTCAGCTATCAACTACCCCTTCTGACATCATATATTAGGCGGCATCTGTTATAGCACCATTTAACACTCTTGGTATATATGATTCTTTGTTTATGGCCTAGGGAAACCCCTCCTTCCAAACTTGGTCGAAATATATAAAAAATAATGTTTTATTCCCTGCACGCTAGTTTTCCCTGAGCTAAAAGCGTGTACACACAGGTCAGTCAATATCTAACCCATGTATATGTATTAAAATTCTTAAAAAGTTATTTTTCCTTAATTTTGGGTGGAGTTCATGGGTTTTCCCTATTGATTACTCCTATTTCCAGTGACCCAACTGTTTCCCAACTAAAAAAATTATTGGGAGAGGTATAAATAGACCTTTATGGGAAGGCCTTAAGGAGGAGGAGAAGAGATAGAGTTATTATACTGAGAGTATCCCTAACTGATTCTTATGAATCCCTGTGCCTCATGCACTTTGCCAAGATTCAGGAAACCCTGTTTCCTTGATTATAGATATCCTTCCTTTTACTTGAGATAGCATGGTGTTGGTGATGGAAGAAGATTGTTGAAGGCTAGGATAGGAAACATCTAGAGGACGGTTCCACTTGGAGCTAGAGAAAGACTCAAGTCAACTCTCTACATGTTATTTATAGCTTACTGCAATAAACAAATGTTGCCTCATTTCCAAAATTAACTATGTCTATGCATCAAATTATGTTTTAATTCATATATGAATGTCGTTTTGATGTATGATCAATCATTTGCTTATATGATATAAAGTCAATTTCGTGAATATTTTTTAATTCTATACTAATATGTATGTTTGAATTGAATGATTTTCAGGTTTGAAGAACATCGGGAGTTGCAGAGGGTATAAACCCTACATGACCTACTCGAACAAAGGAAATCAGGGTACGGTCATTCTTACGTAGTTTGATAATATAAGAATCTTGCCTAAGTTGTTTGAGTATTTCTTTTTGTAGTTTGCTTCTACTCTGTTGGGGTTCTAACCCAAAGCCCTAGGGTGCTTTCACCTGAAACAGAAGGACTTGTTTAAGATTAAATGTTTTCACTATCATGAGATGGGACACTATAAAATGTGTCTCCATAAGAAAGCTGGAAAGAAGCCCTTAGTAGGAGCGGTAGGTGAAGATCTTGCTTCATATTTCGAGTTGTATTTCACCCTCATTACATGCATGGTGACATTGGTGGGTAGTGGAGCCTTGTTCGATATGACGGGAAACAAAGAATTTTTTTGTGACATGGAGGACAAGGACCTCCATAGGCATATAAAAATGGGAGATGATGGAAGGTAAATTGCGACCGACATCGGTACTGTTACTTTTCACATGGAGTCTGGTTCTCCTCTCACATTGAAAGATGTCATGTATTTTTTTGGTTTTAAGAATAATTTATTTTTAGTTTCTATGTTGGAAGAATGTGGCTACGATGTGATATTTAGCAAAGGAAAAGTGTTGACAAGGTTAATCCTCTTTGCAAACAGAGATGATCCCTCTAGCCCAATGAGTGGGTGTAGCAACTAAAAGGACAATCAGCTAGACATATTCCTAGATCATGATTGAAAAGTAGAACAAGAGAGAAGGCCTACCTTGCTCTAATGCTAATCTGATTCCTTTGTTGAGCTCCTTGAATTGCTTGTGTCACGAACTTGTTCATGCTTCTTCCAGTGCTTATGTACCAATGAAAGTGACCAAGAGACCCAAAAGCATGCCAAAACCAATAGAAAATCCAATAATAACCTATTTAGCTGATCAAGGAATTACAAACCAATATATACATGAACATATATATTTTGGGAAGATAAACTAGGAGTTGTATTTTTATTTAAATAATAAAGGGGAAGCTTAAAACCATAGCCTTGATGTTAAAAGGCTCTCCTTGAGTGGTAATCCAAGTCCAAGCCATGAAACTCTCCAATACTCCTTCTCCAAGTCTAATTAATATCCTCCAAGCAGAAGCTCATCATAGGGGTGCAAATGGACATAGTTCAACCATTTGGGAATGGTAGAGGGGGGATTTATAGGTTGGGAGAGGGAGTTAGGCCTCCTCCAAAGATAGTATTAGGCCCACACCTTAAGGAGGTATCTCATAGGGATGAAACCAAGAAGTCAAATTAGGAGGATTCAACCTCATCTATGTGAAACCACCTCCAGCTTGCTGCTCTAGAAGCTTCTATATCACATAGCTTCTCATCCTCTTTGGGAAAAATTCCTTTTTGAGACCATCAAAAGTATGAGAGAGAACATAGTGATGCCATCACTAACTTAATAAGGTGCAACAAGAGATCATTGTGGCTTTGAGCTTCATAAGGGTGATGATTCTCATTTTATGACTTCATGAGCCATCTCGTCACGGAAATCTCCATATATTTTCCAAGCAAAGTTAAAGGAGGGATTTGAGCTATATACATTGATGAGTATACTGTATAATGATCATGTTTTGATCACTTCAGGGTATGTCATAGGGAAGTGCAAGAGGCATGACAAAATATTGTGTAACAAAATACTTTCCTTCCTCACATAGCCATGGGACAAGTGAAGCATTTCGAGGTTCAGGTGAAGAACCTATACAAATTGGATGTAGAAGACTATTATGCTCTAAGAATGAGAAAAAAGAAGGTGAAAAGCTGAAACATCAGTGAATTATGGAATATGTGACTTGGCCATTTGCACCATGGAGCTTTGAAGCTCATGCAACATATTTCTACATGACTTCCCAAGAGTGCACTAGAGTAGTGAGATATATGCAAAGGGTGTACCTTGGCGAAGTACACCAAAGCCACCTTTCATGATAAGGATATTCAAGTGCAAGAAGTCCTGGAAAGAGTTCACTTAGATGTGTATGGACCTTTCTCGATAGCCTCCATGGCCAAGCACAAGTATTATGTTATATTGTTAGAGGATTTCTCACGTAAGTGTTGGATATTCTTCATGTAGAAGAAAGAACAAACATTCTCAATCTTTTGTGAATTTAAAGCACTTGTTGAGAAATACGCAAGAAGGAAAGTGAAGGCTCTCAGGAGCTATGATGATGGAAAATATGTGTCGAATGAGTTCAATAATTTTTATGCATCATAAGGAATCTGAAGGGAGTTAAGGGAACCCCACAACCCACAACAAAAATGGGTTGATGAAAGGAAGACAAAAATTATTGTGGGAGTTGCACGAGTGACATTACATGATCAGGGCCTACCATTACACTTATGGGTTTAAGCATGCAACATAGAGGTATATGTGAAAAACATGAGTCCTCATTTGATTCTCAAGATGAGTACACCAGAAGAAGCATTTTCAGGAAAGAAACCGAATGTTTCACACTTCAGGATGTTTGGTTCATCAGTTTATTGTCATGTTCCCAAGGATGCAATGAAAAATATAAAGCCAACAATAGATTTGGGTATATTTGTTGGATACACTGATACACCTCACAACTATCAAGTGTACCTTTCATCTCATAGGATGAAAATTGTTCATAGAGATGTGAAGTTCAATGAAGATAAGGCCATAAGATGTTCCCTTGAGAGGGACCTTTAGTTGCATGTAGATGAAAATATTTTAACTCCAAAGAAAGAAGCTCAATATGTTATGCAATAGACAAAAGGAAAGGAGAAAAGAGTTGAAGCACCCACTCATGCAGAAACATCTAGAGATGGAAGGAAGCACACTAGAGAAGTTGGCATATTGATGCATGATGCTACAGAGAATGTGGGATCACCACATCACAACATAGTGTTAGGTCCCTATACTAGTGTAACCCATTATTGTTATTAATACAACCCCCTTATTATATTGTTGTGCCCATGTATTCCCCATATTGTTATTATTGTGCCTCGTAGAAGCCCACTATTGTTATTTTTTTTCCCATAGGAAAAATCGTAATTTCATTAGTAAAAATAAATTACATTTTGTAGATGCATGTGACCAAATTCCATAAAGTGACAGAGACTTGTCTATCATCATCAAAAACTGAGATAAGAGTTCAAAAAATTTGTTACCTTTGTTCCAAGCAGGGAGGTAACAATGACTGTAATATACTGTAAGGAAATTGACTATATATAAAAACTGAAAAGTCTATCAAACGATAAATATATACATATGATTTTAACCATAATCAACAGAAAATTAAATTGTGATATCCATGAAAGGCCAGTGGTAGTATTGATAGTGTTCTCCATCTCGCTGTTCCCGGATCATCCAGATGCCCGGATCCCTGTTCGCTGCTTCTTTGGAAAGGTTGTCAGCAGTTGTGTTCCGCTGCCTGAAAATGTGTTTGCATGTAAAAGAGTCAAAGGATGAAATCAATATCAGTGCATCATCAAATATATGTCTCAAATTAAAAGCAAAGAATATAGAGGTTCTATTCAACCAATCACAATAAACTTTAGAAAGCCCAAATAATTGTAGATCTCTACAGTTTTTCTCCAATGCAAATTGTATGAGGAATTTAGCAGCTGATAATTTTGCAAAGTTATTAGTGCCTCTTCTGAATCCCATGAGCATGTTGTATGAACGGTGAGGGATGATGTGTAGAATGCCCCCCCCCCCCCCACCACATCCAGTCTCCTGTGCAACCCCATCGAAATAGGCCCATGGCTTGTTGTGATCAATTGATTTAGGAATTATACGTTTGTACCTCGGGGGAGATGGATCCTCTGGAATGAGGGAGTAGTCAGCCAAGACCTTGGCTGCGATAACAATCTAGCGAGGGGGAAGGTTCTAGAAAATCTGTTTATTTCGGGCGATCCAAATGGCCCAGCTGATCAGAAGAGGTATGTAATGCTACTTGGTGGCTGTGACAGAGGTAAACCAATTCTTCTAGGCCTCTGAGATAGATGCACCAGTCCAATTGCTTTGTGGAGTAATAGCAGGTAAAATAATATTCCATAGCTCATGTGCTTCAGAGCATTCTAGGAACAAGTGTTGGATTGATTTCTTGTTGCATTTGCAGAGGTAGTACCAGTGAGGTCCAAACTATGAGTGCTTGAGTAAGTTATCAGCAGATGAACTTTTGTTACATAGAATAGACCACATAAACAGCTTGGTCCTGGGGGGGGGGCTTAAGCTTCCAAAGATGTTTCCACCATTCTTCAATGGTTTGTGGGTTTCAGGATTCTGTCAACATTAAATATCCATCTTTGGGAGTGTATCTCCCTATTTTTGAGAGGGCCCATATGATCTCATATTTTCCCTCAGTAATATGGATGTGTGCTTTAGTAAGTGCCTGAGTATAATCATCCCAAAGTTATGCCCATTGAGGTGGGATATTTAATTGGTGAGCAGATTTCCAGGCCTGATGTAGAAAGGTGAATTTTCTCCATCTGCAATATGAGCCAAATGAGTGATATTATTATTTTGTAGATGATTTGTGAGTCCAATAGGCAGTCTTTGCATGTTCCCACATCCGATCCATGGGTCTATTCCAACTCATACTTTATCTCTTGAGTGGATTCTCCAAGTAATCCAACTCTGATGGGATCCAAAGCCTTAATTACAGCGTTCCAAATAATTGAAATCCCTATAGTGCTTATTTGAGGCCTCTTGATCCAATCCAATATCTACGCCGAGGCAATGTATTTTGATGTGGTCACCTTCGACCAGATGCTATCAGTAGATACTAAATTCCATCCAAGCTTAGTAGCCAGAGCATAAGAGAAATCGTCAAGTTTCTTTATACCCCACCCCCCCCCGCCCATTTTTTTGACAAATTAAGGGCATCCCATTTGACCGAAGCAAAAATCTTGCCCAACAGGCTTCCCTTCCAATGAAATCTGCAGCAAAGGCCTTGTATTATGGTGAGAATACCCCTAGAAATCCAAGCCAGTGACATCCAATAGACAAGAGTGGCTTCCAAGACACTCTTAATGAGATTGAGTCAGCTAGGTCGAGATAGGTATTTGAAATACCAGATAATGAGTATTTTCTCTAATTTAGACATGAGCCATGTCCAGTCTGCTATCTTGTAGCCCAAGAGCTTCAACTTATACCCCAGGTATTTTAGGCCATCTTCAAGACTTAGATGAGTGAATCGGAAGCGATGAAGTGCAAAATGGATCTCATGTTGTGTACATTTAGCTGCAGCCAGAGTTGATTTAGTATCATTAATCAGCATACCTGTTGCCACTTGAAATAAGGAGAAAGTTACTTTAATATTAGTAAGATCTCCAATAGTGCCATTGAGAAATATCAGAACATCATCCACAAAAAGAAGATGTGTGAGCATACAATCATCTTAAATTTTAATCCCTTGTAGTCTACCTCTTCTGTGCTCGTCATTAATAAGCTTGCTGAGTCCCTCCATGACAAGGAGAAAGAGTAATGGTGAAAGTGAACAACCCTGTCTCAAACCTCTTTGAGAAAAGAAGAAAGGGGATGAACTTCCATTTATCAGGACGCTGAAGGGATTGTTAATTATACAACTCATGATCCATTTGATATATATGAAGGGAAAACCCAGGTGGGTTAATAGTATTCTAATGTATAACCAATTAACTCTGTCAAATGCCTTAGATAAATCAATTTTAAGTATCATACCTTTGCATTTCTTGATATGTAGGGTTTGTAGTACATCTTGTGCAGTGCCTACAGCCTCATGAATCTGTCAATCTTGGAGAAGGGAAAATTGTTCCGGAGAGATGTGTTTAGAAAGCATGGGCCGCATCCAGTTGGAAATGATCTTTGCTATAATCTTGTATATGCAGTTGCAAAGAGAAATAGGGCGATATTAATCATAGGAGGATGGGTTATCAGATTTAGGGATTAGTGCAATGAAGGTAGAGGTTATTGATGCCACTATATTTCCACTGTTCCTTGTGTCCTCGATGACTCTTAGCAGATATTCACCTATGGTTTTGAAAAAGGCCAAATAGAACTCAATTGACCATCCATCAAGTCCAGGGCTCTTGTCTCTTTTAAACCACTTCAAGGTGGCCTCCATATCACCTAAAGTAACCTCTTTAATCAGATCCCTTTCCTCCTCTTGCTCCAAAAACCATGGAAAATGTTGTGCAACTCTCATGATTCCTACCAGATTTGCTTCCCGAGGGGCACTATAAGCTCTTTTGAAATGAGAGGTTGCCAGTGAAGCTAGTTGCGAAAAGGTGTTGACAACTTGTCCCTATTCTTTCTGAAGCTGCCATATTGTATTTAATGCTTTCCTTCCATTTGCAAACTTGTGACAAAATTTGGTGTTTGCATCCCCATCCTCCATCCAAATTTCCCTACTTCTCAATCTCCAGACTTCTTCATGATCCTTAAGGATTTTCCCTCTAGCTGTGTATAGGGATGTAATCCTCTCCTTATGTTCATCTGAACTGTATAATTCCCCCTGTTCATTCTCAAAGACAGACAACTCAAATTATATATGTCTTGGGGAATGGTTATCCTATGTCCTTTTATTGTGTGCCCAAGATTTGGACATCTTCTTCAAATCTGCAAGATTGTGAATAAAACCATTTGTGGTGTGTCCCCCTGCCCCTGGTGGGTTAGCTTTCCGGAAATCAGTAACCATGTTGACATATGATGCTTCCCTGAGCCAGGCAGAACAAAATTTAAATAGTCCCTTGGGCTTATCCCTGCCCCCTTCAATTTCCATATAAATAGGTAGGTGACCAGAGATTCCACCCGATCCTACCCATTATCTGATGTAGAATCCCAAATCGAGTACATTCTCTTTGACTAATAAACTATCAAGTCTGCGGGCCAAGACAATCACCCTGGTTCGATTATTTCTCCAGGTAGCTTGTATCTTAGCTGTAGGGATGTCTATTAGGCGATGGGAATCCAAGGTGGATGAGAAGTAATTTGAGAGAGGATCTCTACACTCGGTGTCCCTAGGACTCATAGTGTCCGATTGAGAAATTGAGATCCCCTCCAAGTATCAAATGATCTGATATAAATAAATTCGAACCCAAGATTTTATCCCAAATATCATGTTTGTGCTAAAAAGGCTCATAAATATTGAATATTCTGAAATCCATTCCCAGATCTGCTAAATTAATGTCAGCTCCGATTTGTCCAACCCCTCCCCAACAATTGAGCAATTTGATAGTATGGGAATTGTATCCCAAAGCAATACCCTCATATCTTCCATGTGCATCCAAACAAAAAAAACACCACCCAGGAAACATTCTTTCAAGGCTAAGGGTAATCAACAGCATGACCAAGAGTCTCCTATAGAAATATTATGTCAAGCGAGTCGATTGCAGCTAACCGACGGAGTGCTAGTTTTTTTTTAGGCCTAGCAAGCCCTTGACAATTGTAAGAGATAATCTTCATGGAGGGGGTTAGGAAGGGGTTTCTCTTGATCCAAGCACCCCAAGAATAGTAGACTGCTTGCCCGATGCTATCTCATCACCAGCTAGACATCGAGCTTTAGAGAGGGAAGATGGTCAGCCTCTATGGAGCTTATGTGGAGGGGGGAAGGGTATGATGTCGAGCCCAATATGATCCAAAGCCTGACACTTGGATTTTGAATGGGTCAGATATCCAGATGTTGGGGAGGCTTGTGTTGTAGATGAGGGTGGAGACGGAGGGGAAATCAACAGTGAGGGATGGGTGGGAGAGAAGATGGGGTTAGTGGAAGAAAAATTGCAAGAAACCAGGATAGAGGCAGTAGGACGGAAGTAGAGCCCATACCAATAGATAAACCAGATGATAAGATATCATGTAAAGATGAGCTATAGAGATATGATGAAGTGAAAGAGATTCTCTTACCCAAAATGACCGAATCTCTAGAGGTCGCCAAGGTTCGAGCTAGAGGTGAGGGAAGAGGTTTGAGGGGAGGCCTGCCATGCTTCTTTAGGCTAGCCTGAGTATAGGTCGTCACATTTGCTGCCGAGATTGTTTGTGATTCTACCATCCCTTCTAGAGATTCTGTATTTCGGGGCTATTCCCCCTACAAATGAGCCTCATGTGCCCATCGATCCTAAACCGGTGTCTTTTTTCTCACCCTTTCATTCAGGGGGAAATATTTGAATAGATGCCCCACTTTATGGCATCTCATGCATCTAAATGGGACTCCCTCATAGTCCAGAATCTGCCTCCTTGATGCATTTCTCCACTGGATTTTAATGTGTTCCAATAAGCCATCAATGAGATATAAGTGAACGAGTATACTAGCAAAAGCCATACGCCTCGTGATCTGAAAGGAATCGTAAAAAATGAAGTAGGTGCAAATAGCATTCCCTATCTTCCTGAAAATATCCTCCATCCAGAAATGTAGCAGGAGCCCCGTGAGACATACCCAAATAGGCCCAACATCTACCCTTTCTTATTCTGGGTCGAACATCGGCGACCATTTCCTAAGAAGCACTAGTGCTTGATCGATATGCCAAACTGTGGAGAGTACCTAGTTGGTGTGTGTTAGGTAGATAAACTAAAGTGCGAACCATCCTTTAACAAATGTTTGAACCTTTGGGGGGTCTTTCAGATGATGACCCCAAACCTCCAAGGTCCATTGTTGTAGTTGTTCCACACTAAAATGTCTGCATTGAACACGGCCTACAAGCACTTTCTCTGTTGTGTCCATGGAGTCCAATACCTATGTGTCCTCGGTGAGCTTTAGGAAAACCTAACAATTTCATAGCTTTAGACACCTTTTCCTCCTTGAAACCTCATGTATTCTTCATCTAAAATCACTCGTAAATGACCTCAGAGAATTAATAAAGGTATTACAGACTCAAGTGCTAGGGTGTGCCTATGTTATTTTATGCAATGGATCGATAATATTGTGAAATACACAGAGATTGAAACAATAAGAGAAATACAGTAAGAAAACACATAAAACACAACAAGCTTAATAAGGAGTTCACCCAATCCTCCTGAGCTACATCTCCTGGTCTAGCCTTTAGTGGCAGCCTTTCTATTATGTCTTAAAAGTAGAGGTTTCTACAACGATGAGCTCAATTTGAGTCTCACCTAACAGATGATGATCAGTAGGATTGTACTTGGATCCCCCAAGTCTCTAGAGTACACGGACCCCCCTTACTGAATCTTGACCTCAACTAGTCGGAGTGGTATGAGTCCAATTTGGTACTCAATACCTGACAGGTATACACACAAAAGTTTCTTGAACCTCTCAAGCGTTCTCTAGAGTTCACAGACTCTCAGACTCTCTCTATCTCTGTTTGATCGATGTTGCCTTTTCTCTGGAGGTCAACTCGGCTTCTCTGTTCTCTGTAATTTTCTTTTCTCTCACCTCTCGGTTTGTCTCTCTTTCTTCCTTCTACCTTCTCTTTCCGCCTGCTCACTTACTCTCCATATGTTCGTGGCTTAAAGCCAATCTACTCCTTATTGGCCTTAACTATCACCATTTTTCTCAAGTATCTTGAAAGGTCCATACCTTATTGGCCTTAACCTCTTACCTTCACCTTGCATTCTATATTTGTTGATATACATCCAGAATTGATCACCAACTTGGAAACTATGCTCCATCTGATGCTTGTCATGCCTTGCCTTGTATTTGGCTTGGCTCTTTTCCAGCTATTCCTATACTACGTGGTGAATCTCTTGGATTTTTTCAATGAACTTGGTTGCCTTGTCCAAATCACTGTGTCCATCAACTTCTATGTATTTACCAAAGATAAAATCCAAGGGAGACCTTGGTGTGAAACTAAAACAGGTCTCAAAAGGAGATCTCTTTGTAGAAGAATGTTTAGCTTAGTTGTAAGCATGTTGTACATAACATAAGTGTTCATCGCAAAGTTTGGGATGCTTGCTGCAATAGCCTCTGAGCAACTAGATCATTGTCCTATTGACCACTTCTGTTTGGCCATCTATCTATGGATGAAAGGTTGTGCTCTTCTTTAGTTTGGTGTCCATCAGCTCCGACAGGCTCGACCAAAACTTCCCAACAAATTAGGTGTCTCCATCAGATATAATGGAAGTGGGTAATCTGAAATGAACCCATACATGCTGAAAGAACAATTTTGCAATTTGTTCAGCTGTAATCTATTTGTTACAAGGTATCAAAATACACATTTTGCTGAACCTATCCACAACAACATATAAATAGTCATGACCTTTCCTAGATTTAGGCAATCCTCCAACAAAGTCCATGGAAACACTTTCCCAAGGATGTGAAGGAACTGGTAGTGGAGTGTACAAGCCTAGTTTTCTATTGACGGGTTGCTTTTAGCACACACAGTACATCCTCTTACATATCTAGAAGTTGTCTCACTCATTTTTGGCCAATAACAAAATCTTTGTAGCTGTGAAAGTATTTTGCTTACACCAAAGTGACTTGATATTAGAGAAGTGTGTGCTTCTTGAATTATCTTCACTCTTTTAGTTTGTGGAATGCATAGCTTCCCGAATGAAACAAGAGTCGGTCCTTAACATGATAATCCAATTCTTCTACTCGTTTTCCTTGACTTAAAGTTGCATATACATCTTTAAAATCTATATCTTGAGCATATTGTTCAATGTAGCTCTCATCCAATACTGAATTATGCTTAAGTATAGTATATGCATTTATAATTGGTCTAGACAACATATCTGCAACTTTATTGTGTATGCCCTTTTTATATCTGATGACTAAATGAAACTGTTGTAGAAAACCCATCCATCTATAATGTATTGATTGCTGCAAGTTAGTTTGGGAGTGTAGATATTGAAGTGGTCAATGATAAGTATGTATAACTATCTGTTTGCCCATTAAATAATGTTTCCACTTTTTCACACTCTTCACTAATGCATACAATTCTTTATCATAGGTGGGATAGTTAACTACTATAGAATTAAATGTCTCAGAATGATAAAATATGGGTTTACCCTGCTATATCAACACTGCTCCCATGGCATAGTCACTGGCATCCATTTGAATCTCAAATGGTCTTTGAAGATCAGGCAATGCTAGTACTGGTGTTGTACTAATCTTTTCTTTCAAGGTGTCGAAGGCTTTTTGTTGTTTGCCTCCCCACTCAAACACCCTTTTCAATCCTGTTAAAGCATGTAAGGGAGCTACAATTAAGGAAAAATTAGAAATGAATTTTCTCCAATATTGTGCTGCTCCTAAGAAGCTTCTAACTTCTATAGCAAATTTGGATTTAGGTCAGTTTACAATGACTGCAACCTTTGAGGGATCTATCTTCAATTCACCACCCCCTACTATATGTCCCAAATAATTCAAAGATGTTTTGCCAAACTCACATTTTGAGAGTTTAACATAAATATTTTCTATTTTCAAAACATCTAAGGTCTGATTAACATGCTTTAAATGTTCTTCCCATGTTGTGCTGAATATAAGAATGTCATCCAAATATACAATAGCAAAATCATCAAGAAAAGGTCTGAGTACATCGTTCATTACTCTCATGAAAGTAGCAGGAACATTAGTTAAGCCAAAAGGCATAACCAACCACTCATACACTCCCTGCTTTTTTTTGAAAGTAGTCTTCCATGCACCTTGCTCTACAACTTTGACCTGATGATATCCACTATGCAAGTCTAACTTGGAAAAATAAACAGCTTCTTTTAGTTGATCTAATAGATCATCTATACGAGGAAGGGGATAATGATTTTTTATCATTAACTTATTCAATGCTCGGTAATCAATGCACATTCTCCACAAGCCATCTTTCTTTCTCACCAAGACAATTAGAGACCCACATGGTGATGTGCTAGGTCTGATGAACCCCTTCTTGAGCAACTCCTACACCTACTTCTTGATTTTTTCATTCTCTAAAGTGAACAAATTGTAAATTCCGATGTTAGGCAATGGAGCATCTTGCTACAAATTAATATCATGCACTATTTCCTTTTTGGGTGGCAGACCTTTAGGTTCTTGAAACAAGATATCATATTCTGAAACAACCTTTTCTAAAGAAGCTTGTTGTTTAGCATCAAAACCCTCAAATACATTGGTTTTATCAGGTTTCTTTTCCTGTACAGCCATCAGTAAAAATTGTTTGCATGAATTTACAATTCGTTTCATCTACCCTGATTTTATGAGAGTATAATTATTCTTCATCTTATGAGCCCGTACAATATATTCGATTCCATATTTAATGAGTAGATACCTGTTCTCAGCTCTATAGAAAATAGCTTTTCTATCATACAAGTAAGGACTTCCTAAAACAATTCCACATATATCCAAAGGAACTATATCTAACTCAACCTCATCTACAAATGTTGACCTAAAAGAAAACTTAAGTTTACATTGTCTAATCACTTGTAGTTGTGCTTTATCACATAACCAACCTAATGGGTATGGCTTCTTGTGAGGTGTATTCAGTAATCCCAATTTCTTTACAATTGCTTCAGAAATTAAATTTACTTGTGAGCCACTATCAAACAAAGTATCAATCTTTTGATGCTTGGAAATAACTCGAATATGGAAAAGCTCATGGCTTTTTCTCTCATTTTCATCATTATCAGTATATTGTGTAGAATTACTAATAGATGCTTCAAAATTTTACCTTTTATATTCGTGGCTACAATGGTTGCTTCATTTCTTGAGTCTGACCCCAAATCTTTTTGAATGGCTACAACAGTCTTCTTCTTCTTACCCTCAAACTTCTTAGGTCTCAGCTTCGGATGCAAAATCCAGCAATGCTCATCATCATGCCCATCCTTCTTACAATGAGTACATGAAGACTTGCTTTTTTGTACAGTGTTTGTCTTCCTCTCTTTCCATTTCTATTTTCTTTTCTCCTTATTTTTGCTTGCAGTGGGTTGGGATGACCCCCCAACTTCTGGGTTCCCATTCTTACCTCTAGCTTCTAGATGTGTAGCCTAAACGAACACCTCATCTATACTAGTGGGATTAAACATCAGGATAATGTACCTCATGTAGCTGTGTAGACCACCTATATACTTCAATAGAGTCTCAGGTGAGTCTAATGAAATTCATAGAATTAAGGCTCTTTTCCTAAATTCTTGAGTATAACCTTGTACACTTTTCCCTTTCAATTGGCGAAGAGTTTGCCAGCTCATCATGGCTTGCTGCATGTAAGCTAGTGGATAGAACTGCTTTTTTATTGTAGAAACAAATTCACTCCAGAAAGAAAGAATCTTACCATGTTTCTTCATGTTAGCTTGTGTCCTGCCTTCCCACCATACCAAGGCAATGCCTCCAAGGCGTAGGCTGGCCAGCTAAATCTTACTTTTCTCTAAGTCAATACTTTGCACTCTGCAATAAACATCAATCTATCTGATCCATTTATCCAACTTCTCTGCATTCAACTCTCCATCATATATTGGTAAATCAAATTTAACATCTAATTTAATCAAAGATGTCTTCATTTTACTTTAAGGGATATTAGGAGATGTGAGAAATTTTTCTTCTTTCCCTTTGCCTTTAGGGTTGTCACGGAGGAGAGATTCTTCTACTCCTTTGTCTTGTTTGGAGCTTGATGAATCTTCACCTCTATATTTCCTAAAGTCCCTATACATTTCTTCCACCATTGACTTCAGGGTCATAAAGCTATCCATGAACTAGGGATCTGATTCCAAGGGATTTTCTTCTGACATTGTCCTCTTGGAATAGACTCTTCCAATTTCCGTGTTAGTTTCAACCAACTCTCCTTCTCCTAATTTAAGCTTTGATCTAGTTAGCATTCAAAAAAAAAATCCAGCACAAGCTTGTCTAACCTTAATAACCTAGGAGCTCTGATACCACTTGATCTGAAATCACTCATAAATGACCTCAGAGAATTAAGGAAGGTATTAGAGACTCAAGTGATAGGGTGTGCCTATGTTATTTTATGCAACGGATCCATAAGATTGTGAAATACACAGACACTGAATTAGTAAGAGAAATATAGTAAGCAAACACATAAAACACAACAAGCTTAATAAGGAGTTCACCAAATCCTACTAGGCTACGTCTCCTGGTCCAACCTTTAGTGGTGGCCCTTCTATTGTGCCTTAAAAGCATAGTTTTCTATAATGATGAGCTTAATTTGAGTCTCACTTAACAGATGATGATCAATAGGATTGTACTTGGATCCCCCAAGTCTCTAGAGTACACAGACCCCCCTTACTGAATCTTGACCTCAACTTGTCGGAGTGGTATGAGTCCAATTTGGTACTCAATACCTGACAAGTATACACAGAAGAGTTGCTTGAACCTCTCAAGCCTTCTCTGGAGTTCACAGACTCTCGGACTCTCTCTGTCTCTATCTGCTCGATGCTTCCTTTTCTCTACAAATCAACTCAACTTCTCTATTCTCTACAATTTTCTTTTCTCTCACCTCTCAGCTTCTCTCTCTTTCTACCTTCTGCCTTCTCTTTCTTCCTGCTCTCTTACTCTCTGTCTATTCGTGGCTTAAAGCCAATCCACTCCTTGACTGTTTGTTTCCGCTTCCCGGCTCTTTGGATTTCCTGCCTCTGTCCATTTGAATTCCCCTGTTCTGTGTCATCATCATTGTGTAACGCTTCACAAAGAGGTGGCCACCTGTTTCCTCATGAACTGATTGTCAGTTCTTTTTCAACGATCATTATTTCCGTTGCTCTAAGATTTCCCACAAAACTGATTCCTCTGCCAACTCATCGGTCAGACAGGACCTCAAATCTCATGTGACTCAGCCTATTTCCCCGTCGAATCTGGTCATCCATCGAATCATTTCTCCACCATTGATCTGGAGCCTCCAGATCCTACGATCTCCATCCATATCGGACGGGTAAGTAGCATGACCTTTGCCCATCTGATGTGAGCAGTTTTCTCTCTCATCCGTCGGACATGCATCACCCAGTGTATGGCATCGGGCGGGACTTGGTCGAACCCACTTACCGCTTGATGTCCTTCTCATATCCTACTGGTTTTAGCGCGGGACTCGCCTTCTGATGGAATCGGTGATTTCCATACGGTTTTATGCTTTCCTTGCAACCGAGTGCTTAGGAGCTTTCCTTCGCTGAGGGGGGTGCCCTGCGATCAGAAACTGCCTCCTTTTCTGGATCTAACCTACCGTTTTCCAAATTTGTGCCAACACGTGGTTACCATGGGCCAATGGTCTGTGCGCTTTGACCGAGGGTCCTCATTTCTCTGTGTTGACCACAAATTTCCATTGTTTAGAGGTTATTTTCGATAAGCTCGACATCCATAAGACTTTGAAACTTCGGCATGAGTTTTTACAGAGTTTGGGTATCTTTAAGAGAGTCTAAGGATCCAACTCAGATCAATTCTAGCAGAAAATTTTTCAGATTCCAAGAAATGTCAAGCAGCCGATGAGATTGGGGGTGCCCCAGTGCCCGATGGGGTTGTCGACAATATGGAGGTGAAGATGCGAGGGATGGGGCCAATTGTAGTGAAATTGCCTAGGGGAGGAGCCACCGAGGTCAGATAGGGAGACAAGATGGACACCTGAGAAGAAAATACCAAGGGACAGACTGTAGAGGGTATGCAAGAGATGAACGAAGACAGGTTCGATCCCCGGGCCTCCCCAAGGGTTTGCTCATTAGGGTTAGTTGGTGGATCTACAAAGGCCAGAGAGTTCGACAAAAGCGGCTGCGAAATGTAGTCAGGTAAAGACGAAGCATCTTCAGGCAGAGTTACAGATGGAATGTGAGAGCCAAAGATGGCAGGAAGGGCTTCAACTTCGTCAGAGAGCTCGCCATCAAATGAGAAATATCCTATTGTTGTGGTCCTGGGATGTGTCCAAATGGGCACATCCTCCGAAGGATCCACAAAATAATCTATTAGTTCATCCATAAATGTCATAATCGCAAGTTTTCAGCTTCCTGCAGAGTCAATGTTACAGGAACCGAGGTAAGTCGGTGACGGTAAGTGGTGGTCCAAATCTAAGCTGCCTGAAAACCTTAAAACCAGATGATCATGCTCGATGATGACGAAGGTGATGGAAAACAGGGAGATGTAGGGGAGAATCCGTTACAAGGGAAGTTGGTAATGTTGTACTGCGATCTCTGAAAACCGCGTATGGTTCTTGCAGTGAAACCCTAACCCCATCGCTCCTCATCTAAAGCCCAACTTGTTACGGTGTATTCTTGTGTCATTCGCCCACTATTGCTATTATTGTGCCCTTACATTATTATTGTTATGTCGGCTCTGATTATATTATGACCCGTTAAACTCCTATATATAGAAAGGAGGTCTTGTCATTTGTATCATCCAATAATTATTCATTTGTGTAATGTAAAGAAGGTTGCCCCCTTGAAGAGGCTTACTTTGAAGGTGTTTATCTATTTTTTCTATCTTTTTGTGAGCTGGTTTAATAACATTTGGTATCAGAGCATTGGATTCTAGGGTTTCGTTGCTCCAAACAGGTCTTCGTGGAATTCTCACTATAATGTTTTCTGCAATGTTTCAGAAGATATATATATATATATATATATATAAACTTATTTAAGATGAAATCGTTCTACACCCTGGCCCCAAATTTCGGATCTTGTCTCAATATAGTTTCAGAGATATGATCTGAGGAAGTTAGGATTTTTGCAAGCTCCAGAATTCCATCTCAAACAGGTCATCATGGAAGTTTCACTGTAATTGTGTTTCTACAAAATTTCAAACTCTAAAATTAAAACCCATTGGAGCCGAAAACTTAGTGAATCTTGGGCCCGAAATTCAGATCTTGTGTTGTTATATTTTTGGAGATACGTTCCAAGACATTTAGGGTTTCTACAGGCGCCCAAATTACATCCCAAATAGGTGACATTGGGAAAATCATCATAACGTTCTCTTTGAGCATCAGATTGAAATTTCGTAACAAGTTACAGAAATAGGACAGACTATAGTTTTATGTGTATCGGTTTTAGGTCCTAAGGTTGAAACAGTGACACGTGGAACTTCATACAATTTCACTCTACTGAACCAGTCTATAATCAGGTCATCGTGGGAGATTTGACATAAATGTTCCTTGTAGAATCCAATATTGATCAGACTTGTGAGGTTAGAAAGTGGACTCAGAGAGCTACTGTAGGATGGAATTTCAGAACTTGGAGAGATGAAATTATAGATTTATAGTCATTTCAAGATCGAGATCCTAAAATCAAGAAAAGGCGGTATGAGGAAGTTTGATGGCAAGGATCCATTAAATTGGATACTATAGATGGAGCAATATTTTGATCTACATCGGGTGAAATTGTTACAAAAGGTACATATTGCATATTTATATTTAGAACCGAATCAATTTTTATGGTATGAAGGGATTTGTTCTCGTAAACCACTTGTCACATGCTCAATTTTCATGGAGGAAATGATAGCACATTATGAGGATACAAAGAGAAACATCTTCTTTAGCTAATTGATAAATCTCAAACAAAATGGTTCAATGACGGGGAACATTAAGAAATTTAAAAAATTGAATATAAGAGTAAATGATATTCGAGAGAAGAAAATGATTGATGCCTTCATAGGTAATTTAAAGGATAACATTCAACATGAGGTTTGTCTTTGGGAACCTGATTCATTGGAGAAGGCATTCAGGTTGGCAAGAAAAATTGTAAGTGAAATTATGGAAACAAGGAATCCCACCACTCATGACTATAATGATGGAAGTGTTTTTTCTCCTAGCCTTCCACAACCTACAAGGTTTACACCACAACAATTGCAAGAAAAAAGAGAAAAAGGGCTTTGTTACAATTGTGATATCAAATACACTAATGGTCATAAGTGTGCTGAGAAGAAATTATTTTACATAGATTATGAAGAGGAGGAAGAAATGGATCAATAAACATCAAAATAAGACAATATACACTAGGAGCCAACCCTAGAGAAAGAAGAAATGAATCTGACCATATCTTCTAAAGCATTGGCAAGAATTACCACTCCTCGAACTCTCAAGATAGAAGGACATATCAAGAAGAAAAAGGTTCAAGAAGTGAAAGATCACATCGAGAAAGAAGAAATGAATCCGAAAATATCTTGTAATGCATTGGACGGAATTACCACTCCTCAAACCATCAAGATAGAAGGACATATCAAGAAGAAAAATGTTCAAGAAGTGAAAGATCACATCAAGCATCAAGAAATGAATCCAACCATATCTTGTAATGCATTGGAAGAAATTACCACTCATCAAACTCTCACGATAGAAGGACATATCAAGAAGTAAAAGATTCAAGCAGTGAAATATCACATCGAGCATCCACAACAAGTTCTCCAACTTTTAAAGCATAATTCCACTTTGGTTCAGAATCAAATGAAACAATAGGCATATCAACATCACAGTGAAAGAAGTTTTGATGTAGGCGATTGGATATTTTTACGGCTACATCTCAAGCAAGATATTTATGAGAAGGAAATGTTGGCAATACTACATGCACTTAAGAAATGGCGACCTTACCTAATGGGAAGACACTTCAAGGTAAAAATGGATCATGATAGCCTTAAATACTTTTTAGAACAAAATTTATCTTTAGAAGAATAGAAAAATGGGTCACAAATATGTTGGGTTATGACTTTGAAATCATCTACAAAAAGGGGAAGCAAAATGTTGTTGCAGATGCACTCTCAAAAAAGGATGAGGAGGTGGAAGCATTATTTTGTGCTATTTCTATTATCCAACCAGATTGGATAAACGAAGAAAGGGATGAATGGAAGAATGACGAAGAAGTGTGGCCACTCATTCAAAAGTTGCAGAAGATCCCAGTTCAAACAATATTTCCAGAAGTTAACGAGGAAGGAAAAATGAGATTGAAACCTAGAGAAATCACACAAATAAGAACCCAACAACTACGAAATCGATCAATTTACGAGTATCTAATCAAGTGGAAGAACTTACCCACTGAATATTCCACATGGGAGGACAAGAATTTTATACAGAAGCATCAAGAACTACTCAAGCGTTGAGGACAACACTTTTTGAAGTAGAGGGGCATGTTAAATCCCTATACTACTAGTGTAACCCCTTATTGTTATTAGTACAACCCCCTTATTATATTGTTGTGCCCATGTAGTCCCCATATTGTTATTATTGTGCCCCATAGAAGCCCACAATTGTTATTATTGTGCTCTTACATTATTATTGTTATGTCGGCTCTAATTACATGATGACCCCTTAGACTCCTATATATAGAAAGGAGGTCTTTTCATTTGTATCATCCAAGAATTGTTCTTTTGTGTAATGTAAAAGATGTTTCCCCCTCGAAGAGGCTTATTTTGAAGGCATTTACCTATCTTTTATATTTTTTGGTGAGTTGGTTTCATAACACATAGGCAGAGGAGGTCAATATATCGGTACACTGGATACATGGATCTAATGAGTGAGAGTGTAGAAACTGAGGCATCCTCATTCAAGGAAGAATTATAGCAAGAATTATGGGTTGATGCCATGGTAGAGGAACATGATTCTGTTATCAGGAAAAATTCTTGGGAAGTTGTCCCAAGCCTTGACGACAAACCAGTGGTAGGTTCCAGGTTGATTACAAGGTGAAGCAAGCAACAGATGGGACAGTAGGGAAACACAAGGCCAGATTTGTGTCCAAGGGGTTCTCTCACATGGAGGGAATTAATTATGATGATACCTTTTCTCCAATAGTAAGGTACTCTTCAATCAAATCTATTCTATCACTTTCAGGGTAGATGGGATGGAAGATACATCAAATGGATGTGAAGACATCCCTTCTCAACAAAGTGATTAAGGAATAGGTGTAAATAGAGCGGACGAAAGGATTTGAGACCTTCAACAGAGAGTCACGTGTGTGCAAACTCAAGCAAGTGTTGTATGGATTGAAACAAGAACCTCGTTCTTGGTACACCAAGATCGACAGTTATTTCACCATGTTGGGCTTCACCAAAAGTGAAGTAGATGCAAACATTTACCATATTGTGGTTGAAGGTAAATTGTTGATTATAGTATTATATGTTGATGATTTCATTCTAACAGTTGATGAGTAGATGATAAAATATTGCAAAGAGTATTTAGCAAGAGATTTTGAGATGAAATATATGGGGCCCATGCACTACTTCCTTGGTTTTGAAATTTGGTAATCAAGGAAATGCTTGTCTCTCAAGGAACGTATGCCGACGAGATACTGAAGAAGTTTCACATGGAAAAAAAACAAACCCATGGAAACTCCTCTAACATATAATAGAAGGAAGGAATATGCTACTTCACACAAAGTGGTAGAGGCACTATTTACAAGGAGCTTGTGGGTTCACTTATGTACTTGGTGATAACATGACTGGAAATGTGTTTTTGAAATTAACCAGGTTAGTGAATAAATGTTTAATCCAACCAAACTCTATTGGAAAACATCCAAACATGTGTTTAGATGCCTTAGAGGCACCACTCAGTTTGGTCTTTGTTATAGATAGACAAAGGGAGTGAAGCTTCAAGGGTTCACAGATGTAGATTGGGTAGGGCGTCCATCAAACATGAAGATCACACTAAGGGGAATCTTCAACATCGAGTCAACAAGAGTTTCCTAGTATAGCAGGAAGTAGATATCAATTGCACAGAGTTCAACAAAAGCAGAGTACATGGATTTTAGTCAAGCAGCTTGTGAGGTTATATGGATGAGGAAGATCCTTGTTGGGTTATTTGGTTAGCATATGGATCCTAGAATGATTTACTGTGATAATAATAGTTGTATCAAACTCTCTGAGAATCCAATTTTTCATGATTGATCCAATCATATTGACATATAGTACCAACATCTACAATATTGTGTATAGAGGCGGATCATGTTACTAGAGTACATTCCTATAGAGGAACATGATGCATATATCTTGAATAAGGCACTGTCAAGAGGAAAATTCAAGTTCCATAGAGGCAAGATTGGGGTATCTAATAATCCATTTCTTGTTGAGAGGGAGTGTTGAAAATGGCACCAAGAAAAATTATAATTTAATTTTCCCTTGAATTAAATTAGAGGAAAATTGTACTTCCACATCACATCACAACTTGTACAAGTTAACTAAGTTATTTTGACTTAGTTGGTTCAGTTAATTCGAGTTGAGGGTGTAACTTGAGTCATGTAGAGTGGATCCTAGTTTATAAGACCGTTGGGTGAGTTTATTTTGATTTGTAATTAATTAATTCACTTTCATTGAGTTGAAGTGAGTTAAACTAGTTCCAACTATTGGAGGAACTAGTAGGAGCTCTAGTAGTGAAGAGCAACTTCAGTGTTCAACGAGTTTACTAATGATTCAAACATAAATAACTCATGCATGTGTGATCTACAGGTTACCCAATTGAGATTGGATTGCAAGGGGAGTGTTCAATCAGTTGTATAATTATCTCAATTGTAAAGGTGGCGCATGCAGTCAAAAGAATGCCTATGATGTATTGCGTATTTGTGGATGAGAAATTTCCCTAATTAATAGGGGAAAATTCCCAAGGAAGTAGTGCAAGGAAATAGGAACTTGGGCAAGCCAAAATTTGGTTAATTATTGACCTAGGCTTGTCTAGGAAGCAGTCAGATAGATAGAGATAATGCAAAGTCACATAGATAGAGATAATGCAAAGGTTGCTCGGGAATTTTCCCTACAACCATAAAAAAGAAACTCTTTTGGTTTGGTCTCTACAATTGACAAGAAAGCATTATAGAAATGAGAAAATTTTTGATAAAGTGTTTTTAAAAAACAATAGGAGAACTAGTTTCTAGATATGGATGGAAAATGGGGATTGGATTTCACAATTCAAATGCATTGTACTTTGGGTTGTATGTTTAGGAAAAGAATCGATTGTATTATTTTTCAAAAGTTAGTCCATGCTATAATGTGCCATGCATTTTTATCCATAGATGCACATTTATGGATAAAACATTAATACAAGAAATTTTTGACGATGTGAAAGTGTTTTCTTGTGACATTTTTATTTAAAATGCTAAAAATTAGTTGAGAATAATGCATTAATACATCTATATGATTATGTTACACCAAAAAATCCCATTTTCTTTTTAACTCTACTCACCATCTCCACTAAAAACCCACAAATTCTAAGGGACTTTGTTGAAACCTCCCCCTAACTTTCTTACTCGTAATGTGCATGTATAGTTATTTATCCAACAACTGAAACATTAGACGATTATTATCTTCCAATTATTATGGGTTGCAAGACTACAATTCCAAGCGCACCTTGTTTTATCTTTGACTCTTTTGGACACTTATTAACACCCAATAATGTTGTATCCCTCTCTTTCTACGTATAATTTTAGCAACCAAATACAGTTTTGTCTATTGACCCAACATAATTTTAGGTTTTTAAATGCTTACAACATAACTCCATGTGGCATTATAAGAAGTTTTGTGACCCAACCATTCAATTCGGTTATGAGATCATCATCAAATTGAATATCATTTTATTATCATTTATTGATTTGTTTCCTAAAAGGTTTTTAAAAACTTACCAACATAACTCCATGTGGTAACTCCATGTGGTATCATAAGAAGTTTTGTGACCTAACAATTCAATTCCGTTATGTGATCATCATCAAATTGAATATCATTTTATCTTCGCTTTGATTTCATAATCAATTCCCTGTTCTTCCCAATTGGAGTTAAGTAGCCCCTCGTTGTTTCTCAACACCTCCATCATCATTGAAACGCAAAATCCTTTATCCAACATTGTCATTTTCCTTTCCCAACTCTAAATGTTTTTGTTTCATTATTTTCCGTGGCCTTCCTTTTTCGATTATAAGTATTTTCATTAGAATTGAAATTATATTTTATATATATATTAAATAATAATTGTCTAGTTGTTTATGGGTAGAATAAATGGTGATGAGGTATATTGTTAAATTATTTTGTCATGTGAAAATTATTGGTTTGAAATTCTTTTTGAAAAATCCAGTCATGTTAAGAGTTGGTGTAGTCTAGGCCTCACGTGATTTTAACCACATAGATACTTTTGGGTCGCAATTTCTTAACTCATGAGTCAAGCATGGAGAACTCAAACCACTTGACAAAAAAAGTGTCCAATTAAAACTCGATATCTTATAATCCAAAAAAAAACCTAAAATCTTATAGCTAAAAGCAATATTAATA
>APFE031305004.1:0-39100 GCA_000404065.3 Pinus taeda | reverse complement strand
CAATTATTAATTTTATTTTCTATATTGAGTGAGTGTATGAAGTTCGTGAATCTTTTAAATGTATTTATTAAAAAATATCTATATACTTTTTGAAAATATAAAATAAATATGTATTTGAAAAAGACAGGTTAAATGATTTTGAACCCTACCGGCTCACGTGACACGCAACCTAGATCAAAATAATATATTTGTACATTTGATTTCACTAAATTGTGTGAATTTCTTAGTTCACCAAAACATATGTATAATATGAAGACATTAAGAAGATCAAAATTTTGATAACTTATGTGTGTTCTCTGTAAATAGAAAAGCACATGTGTTCTTAAAATGTTTTCTAAATAATTAGAATATTTTGTAACTTGAGGTTAAAAAATGACTACTTCATGGCCAATAACCATATATTTAGACCTTGATAATCAATTCTAGAACTAAAACTACAAATGGGGATGCAACTTATCAAAAAATCCGAGGATGAGGAATATATACGTTATAAAGAAAAACCAAGTACATCATGCCTAGTAAGATTTTCTGTGTCTTGTGGCCATGCAGAGGGCCCACATCATCACATATTATATATAAAGGGAGTCCCTCTCCCATGACTAGCATATGGGAAATATTTCAACCATTGGCACAAGATGGATACATCTTATGTCTTGAACTACATTCTAGGATGAAATTTAGATATGTATGGCTGTAGATTTGCTTTTAGGACTCATCGACCCTATAGAGGGCCTCAAACAACCATAAATCCTTGGTTGGAGTTATATTTGGATTGTAATTAGGATAAAAATGGACTTTCTCTAAGGCATGCATAGGCCATGAGCCACCATACTATATCTTGCAGATGTAAAATTCAGAGAAAATTTTAAGCATGGAAATTTATTAAATTTTATAAATTTTGGTGAATTTGAGTGGTGTCTAATATGAAAACTATAAAATGTTTGTTGATATATTTATAAAAATAACCAAATTTCTAATTATTTTATAGGTAGAGTCCATAAAATTTTGGTGATTTATAGGGTAAAATTATTTTATACTGTAAAATTTGGGCGAATCATTTTTAGAGAAAATAAAAATTGGCAAATCTATTTTTTGGAAAAAACTTGTAAAATTAGCCCACTTGTGAATATTAGCCCCTAAAAGTTTCCAAAAATTTGGTATATGCTTGAAATATTGGTATAATTAAATCACTTTCTCAAATTTTAAATGGGACTCCTTGCATAAATGATTGTTTAAAGATAAAACATAAGAAGTCACTCTCTAATATTTAGTTTTAGGGATCGCGATCCACACAAGTAAAACTAAATCATCATAAGGATCCAATTAAAAAATATTTGGCTTGAAATGTGATATAAGAATTGTTATGGTGATTGATGGTATATGTATGGGACTATTCCCTTGATATATGCTCCAATGATGTAAAAACAAGAATTAGGGATCAAATAATTACTTGTAGAGATGATAGGACATGCATAGGGACACAAACTAGAATGGATTGCTTCAAAAGGGAGTTGTTTGCCTACAAGTTTGAATTAAGAACAATTTTGATGTTTAAAATAACATAGATGGGTCACAGAGGTAGGGAGAACATTTAAGAATGAAAATTAGGGTCTTAGATTGTAAGAGAAAATATTTTTTTGTCTCGAGACATTATTTATATAGATAAACTAGGGACATAGGCCCTACTAGTTTATTCTATCATTCAAAGGCCATACATAGAACTCCAAACCTTCGTAGATTTCACATGAATATGTAATACTTAACTGGAAATGAGTATATGATTGGGAGTTTTACCTTTTTTATAGCAAGGGTGTGTCTTGTGGTATAGACCATGGTTCAATACCAAACTTATTATGATCCACGCACCTTAAAAAAATGATTAGTCAATGAATATATTCTACTTTAAGGGTGGAACCTCCTTTTACATTAAATATAATACAAAACAGGATATGATGATCCTAAGAATAGGTATCTGTAGTGTTTGTGTGCATGTGAGAGACACAGGCTACAATTATAATGAAATGTTACAATAAGAGTTTTTGGCCTCTATAATAATATAACAATAGAAATATAATAACTCAATATTTAGGGGCTTAATAAGGGGTTTTAGGTTTAACATGGTTCTTTTCTAGGGGGCTTAACATTTTCCTTCCCATAAAAAAGTGTTTTCCTCAACACTTGACTAATTGTGGGTGTTTGTGCATGAATAACTCGTATTTGCATGTTTCCTTTTCCTCTTGTAGGTTATTCCATTTAATTAGTTACTGCGTAATTACTCTATTTCTCAATTGCTTAAATCTTGTTTTAAGGATTTCTTCTAGTTCTATTATGATTTCCCCCCTTCATTAATCTTTGTTAAGGTAGTTTTGGAATCTTGTCACCTCATAAATTCTTTATGAAAGAAACGGGAATAATGGTTGTACATGTGAAAATGGAGAAAACATTATTTTGTAAGAAATACTTCCAATCGTCCACAACTCCTTAAAGGGGCCATAATACCTTAGTGTTAATTTATCTAGAAACATACACCATAAACTATCCCCTTTTGTAACCATCATCATTGGTCAAAACAAAGCACTTTGGCTAGGATGAACGATGCCAACCTCTACCATTTCTTGAATCAAATGCTCAATTACTCTCTTCTGTGCATATGGATGAATGTAAGTCCTAATGTTAGTTGGTGCACTTCTAGGAAATCCATTCAGATGTTAAATGTACCTAAGCTAGTATTACAATATGACTTATTTGTTTTTGAACATTTTTCATAATTATTTTTACAAAAAATATAAATCTAATACAATATCTTTAACAAAAATTCATATAATTAAATCACAACTAGATCACAGGAAATAACCCAGTATCTCTGGCACAACATGTAATATGGGTCCAACCTTGATTGTAAATATTGGCCTACAATCTCCCTCTGTAATTGTAATAAGGAACACTAAATTTGGATCATGGCACCTTGCCTCTTAGGAGGGAATCTAGCATAGGTCCTCCACCACCACGCTTTTATTGCACACATCACTCCAAGATGCAACCATGTGATCCCTCATACCTTTCAGCCATTCCCTTCTTGCACCATATCTTCTATGGAAGTACACAAATATATGGAAAGGATGAACCTTCATGATGGTAATGATTATTTTTTCCAAATCTCATGATATAGGAAATATTCAATGTGTCATTGATTTGAATGAAAATAATAAATGGAGAACTTGTGTTAAAACCTTTGTTAAAATCAATGACACACAAGTCAACACTCCACACAAAACACCAAAAAATAGTTTCACCCAACTCCACTAATCTACATCTACATCTACAATAGATTAATCTCACATTTTCCTCATGTGAGCGAGTGAGTTACATAGTTACACCCATACTAGCTTATATACCAAATTATAAAATATTTCATACACACAAAATTATAATTACATATATTAAACATAAATAATTCCACACATATAAATACATCAAGCATTGACATAAAATAGTCACCTCATCTTAACACATAATCAACTAGTTGAGATAATATCTCAAGGAACTATTTTACGTGAACTAAATCACTCAAGTCCAACTAACTAACAATCTCGTAAATAATATAAAAAAATCACATAGAAATTATATATGGTGAAGAATATCAAATATCAAGTATAAGATAAGTAAGACTTAAGATAACTAATGTATGTAGCAAAGCTAATGATAAGTTCAACATCTTCCTAGTTGAGTAAAAAAAATGTACATTTACATTATAAATTTTGTTGACTAAAATACAATACACTTATAAAAGTTATAATTATTTAAATTAAAACTCAACTTGTTACATATTATAAATATTTTTATAAATTTCTTTAAAAAAAAATTCTAAGAGCAAATCATTTTGTAACTTATTATTAAGCACTTCAATTAAAGTTATTTATTGCCATTTATAAGTTGATATTTATAATGTAATCATTATATATATATATATATATAATATAATATATATATATATTGTTAAGTTTATGAATTTTTTTTCTTTTATTTTTTAATTAGGAAAATTTGCATATTTTTCTTTGCCATCAAGGATACTCTAATTAAGACTGTACTTATTATAGCAGAGAGCAATATTCTAAAAAATTTCCTAAATAAGTAAACCTAAACCATGTTTTGAATGGGGAAGACTGCTATATTGATTGACAAATACCTTCAAATATAAAATGTTTATTTTTCAATCTAATCGAATAAAGTAAATCATTTTATTAGTTATTACCTTTATTGTTATTAACTGAAAATATTTATCATACATTTACCCTGCTCATGCCACTGAAGATTTAAAAGCTCAATGAAGATACTTTAAAGATAAAAGGCAACATGATTACATTTGATTGATATTAATTTTTTAAATATAATAATTAATATAAATTAATAATTTATCTTTATACCTAAAATATATTTTAATTAAATATTTAAATATATAATTGATTTAAAGATTGAGCATGAAAAAACACTTTTTTAAATATTTATTTTATTTTTATATTTTATTTATCTTTTACAATATAAAATTTTTATTAATTTATTCTAAATATTTTTAAATTTCTAAATTTTTTAATTCATTACAGAATGTTTTTTAAACAGTTTCAAACAGTTTTTTGAAAGCCGAAATAAAATGTTTAAAACTTTTTTTATATTCATTTTTAAAAATCCTATAAATTATTTCATTGGTAATGAATATTATATCATAATATTGAATAAATAATATCTATCTATATATATAATTATATATATATATATATATTATTTTTATATCTAATTAAAACATATACATAAAGATATTTTTGAAATTAAATTAAAGAGTTAATATTAAAAAAAAGAAAAATATACTTGAACAATGAATTTGACTGATAGAAATATTGTTATTGATTGAAATATTATTTTGTTCTTGTGATAAACCAAACTTGTTGAGTCCAAAGGCATCCGCCAAAAATTTTTCCATGTAATTTTTAGTAATTTAAAAAAAAAACTTTACTTAATACATTATTTACTACTTCATTGTCTTTTAAAAACCCGTACAGTTTATGTGAATATAAGATAATAAAGAAAGGAAAAAAAAACTTACTAATTACACATTGTACATCTAAGAACATGGCCAATGCTGATCTCTACATCCCATATAGAACAAGATAAACGAGAATTCCATCGACAACATCATTCCTCTCGGCCTGTCCCGTATTTATACTTAAAATTAAAATCTTGACTGAGGTATCTTGATATTTATTTTTCGCTCATATTTTAGGAGTATAAATCTATCTTTATTTAAAGAAATATTTATTTTTCGCTCATATTTTAGGAGTATAAATCTATCTTTATTTAAAGAAAAGGGTTAAGGAAAAGGGTTTTGGATGCTTTCTTTTTCTAAACAACACGGGTAAAACTATTTATAAATATTTGCAAAGAGAGACAGAGGATTTTGCAACCCTAGGATGATAAAGCTTTCTAAATTGTTCTGGATTCTGAAGACATTCGGGACAAACAAAATCAGCTGATCTAATGGCACTACATCAATGCAGTTTTATATGGATTAATAGTTTAATGGGGAAGGCACTAAATTTTTCATCCGTAAGAAGCTTGCCACACATTTTCGAAGAAGAAAATTTTGTATCTTGAAACCACAAGAGCTATACAAAAATAAACACATGCAGGGATTCCGCGAGCTTAACTCGATTGGAGATTTTGAAATCCAACATGCATGCAGCAAATCCAATCCAATCCGAATCTGCAATAGATAAGGAGAGAAGTATGCCCCGGTGATTACATGCTACCCGCGGTTTCTACTCTCCATGTGACCGAAAAATCCCCTTCAAATAAAATGCCTTGGCTGACAAAATCTTAATTTAGATAGTCTTGCAGCTGCTTGGCATTCCAGGCATCTTCAAACACTACAAACTGTTGATAGTTTTCAAAGTCGTCTTCCAAGTAGCAGTTTTCACGAAGGGATTCAAGATCCGCGCTCTCTGACAGACCGTACTTCAAGTCCATGGCGGGCATTGGGGGAATGCCGAGCACGTCGTCTGAAGCCTCCAGGAGATAACACAGTTCTTGCTCCGAATCCGAATCTCGGGTTTGGCCTTCAAGGCCACTAGAAATATCGTCGAGCGCCGAATTATCACCAGAGTTGAAGGGCCTAGAAGAAGCGGAAGATCTTGTGGCATTCTCTTCCTTGAGGCTTCTCATGACTCGGTTTACGAGCTCCTCATTGGGAGAACATTCTTCATCGTCATCGTCTGATAAATATTTATGTAATTGCAACAAATGATGAGACGGCTCTGTTTCTGTTTCATCGAGGTGGAAGCGTTTCGGCTCCCCGGCCTCAACGGAGACCGCCTGACGACTGCGTTTTCTGAGCGTCTCAGACATGATTGAGCGTCCAACACAAAACACAACGGTGGTGAAAGAGACTGGAAGAGGATGATAGTTCACTGCAGTGAAGAGCTGGTATTCCTCCTATTACTGGTGAAATCGGTAGCAAAGCGATTACAAGAGCAGCGGTGAGCAGGATTGGCTACATATAGCTAAGTTAAGGCAAGGCAAGGCATACGAAACCTTATACATATAAATAATATGAGGATTTGGAGGCATAGGGAACAGTCTGGCCTGGAATGAGGACTTGAATGATAGTGCTGAAGATTGCAGACGATTTAATTATCGCTGAAAGGTTTGCTTCACTGCAGAGGTATCAATTTTCGCTCTAATTCGCTTCAAGAAGAGGGACAATTTCCACGTCATCACGTCAGTACTAGTTTTATGACCGTTCTTTTAACACTAATTTAACTCGGTAGCCGTACCGGGGCTTTGGATTGAGGTTCAGGAACACGCGTGTAATTATCAACTAAATGAATCGTCAGAAACGCACATGGCATCTTATATTTCGGTAGTCCTTGAATTTCAAATTGTTCAGGCTGTCCGCTCAAAATTTTATGATAATTATTTGTTTTTTATAGCACAGATACATTAATAAATGTCGTTCATATAAACCATAAACTTCAATAAATTTATAAATAATTCTACAAACAAATTACTGCACAACAAAAACCAATATTCACAATTATTTCAGTTATTTAGTCTTAGTGGATGGTCTGTTTGTTGTTAACAATTTGTTATCTGCTGCAAATTTAATTTGCAGTTTCAACCATTTAGCTTTAAAATTTCAGTTTATAATGGGATTTAAAAATTGAATAAAATTAACTCTTTACCACAGATAAGATGGCAAACCATAACGAAGAGGAAAAGAATACTGTTCTGATGGTCAATAAATACATATTAAGGTATGTCTAACTTTGCATTTTCTATGGCATTTAAGTTTTCCGGCTTGTAACACAGTTTTTATGTATTTCAAATTCTTTTTAGCCTGTTCTAAAGAAGGAAGAGATAAATGCGAGAGCAAAAGAAAGCTAAGTTAGATATTTCTGTTATCAAAACCTCATATAATTCTGACTTTTTAGGAATGTTTGCGTTCTGAATTTAAGCTGTTTTACTGTATAATCTATTAATGTCACCGGTTCAATTTTGTCCGAGTGACGCCTTTGTATTAAAAACTACATTAATTTCTTGTAACAGAGGGCGCTATTATTTTGAGAAGTAAAGTTAGATTTAAGGATCCAAATGATTGAACTAAAAATAATAAATTCATTTCATTCTAAATTTACTGTGCGTTTATATTTCAACTTCCTTAGGCGGGAAAGGTATATTTGGAAAGTATGACAGGCACACACAACTTTAGCCGCTTATTGCAGGGCAAGAGTTAATCAGCCTGCCATAGGGCATTAAATGATTCGTTAACTGCATGCCCTTTAACTTTATAACACACTCCATTATTTTTCATTTATCTCGTTATGCGTGGATGTGTTAGCGCTTGCCCTCATCAGCAGGGACTGCGCTGAAACTGGATTCTCGGACCCACAAATTCAAGCTCGAAACAATCCCACCGCTGACAAAATGTCGGGTCAAACACCGAGGGAAGCGCATGGATTCGTTGGGCAGTTTGTCATCACCGCAACAGTATGGACCCATGGGCCATTGGACGCTGTCAGTCATGAGCACCACCATACTTATCGGACCCACCCTATACTTATCGGCCGTGAAGTACGACCAATATGGTAATATGGGTGGGCGAGAATACCGTCCAGGTTTGGGATTTCAAAACAGACCCACCCGGTTTTCGCCTCACTCATCTGCACAGTTTCAATAAAAGGTCTGACACAGTTTTATTAGAAAATCTTGAAGGTTTTAGCAATTTTTTATCTATATTGGACGAGCAAATCACCATGGGGCAAATTTGCCCATCGAATTCCAACCGCAAATTCATAAATATCACCCACGGACACCACCCTTGGTGGCCCGAGTAGACGGTGGCCCGAGTAGACAGTGAGACACAATTTGAGAGACCAGTAAATAGGTGAGAGAATGTGTTTTTATTGGACTGAAATGCTAGTAATTGCTTACCGAGGTGTCAGTTACTACTAGCAATTGTCCCAAAAGGTACAAAGAGAGGCCGATAGGATTATTAAATTGGAATTGTTGAATTTTTCTAGAAGAGATGTTGGTTCAAGCCTAACATATGAGCAATTTGAGCTGGTTAAAGGCTTTCTAATTGTTTTTTATTATGGTAAAATTATATTGATAATTCATTGGTTTTACTTTCAAAAGCTTGAAGGAATTTGAAGAGCAGGTATAGAATTGCTTTATGGAATTTGATCCCAAAATCATTGATTTGTAAATACATACTCAATGAAATGTTGATCGGTTGAAACCCTGCACAAATGTTTGATATAAGCAAATAAGCGGAAAAGGTTGAAAGGCTTAGACCGGGTTGGGACCAGCATAATCCTTACTCCACTCCAAATAAGAGTTGCAGTATACGGATTAGGATACTATATAACAATGTTTTAATTGCCATATGCAAGGCCTTCACAGATTGCCCCATGACAGCATAAAAGGAACTAACAATATAAAAAAAGCGTCCATAACAACAAAGGTAAAAGTGAAACAAACATGCATTCATCCAAAAAAATTGCAGCAGGGAAATAGCCAAATAGTATATATCTTCTTCCATTAATCATAGAATTTAATAATAGTGTGGTGACATTTAAATGGGGGTTATTGTGGTGGGTATTGCTAAATTCTGTCACCACACTATTATTAATGCATGTCACCACACTATTAGTATTGCTAATTGCAATGGGGTTTGTAATTCCGAAATCACACTTAGTATTGCGAATTGCAATGGGTTATATTTCTGAAATTATTGTATAATAGATTTAAAAAAATAATAATAATAAAAATCAAGAATATATAATTTTTATGTTTTATTTAAAAAAATCACGAAAAAAAATCTAAATAGAATGAAATTGATATTTGATTTAAAAACTCTAAAATGTGTGAACACTCCTATGGAGATGACTCGCTGTTAATTAAACTCACATTCGAAATTCAAGGGAGTGTTGAGCTTGACTTCCGCGGGCAACGCCATCCTCGGCTTCTTGACGCCAATTTCGCCTAATTTCTTGGTTTATTTGATACTCTGTCTATTCTTTGACGACATATTTGAAACGAGGGCAATGTCCATCTTCTTGATGCTCGTCGAGATTCTCGGTTCGAATCCAATGGAAAACCAGGGAGCGGGAGTGAGCCTAGAAGTTGTGAGTGGCGTGAAGCTAGGGTGTAGTCTTGTGAGACCTTTTTATACTTTAAAAATTTACAACAATAATAAAACTAAACTGACATATTATTTCGTTTACATTAGGAACACCTCATAAGAGAATTACATAATAAACAGTGACATTAAACTCATCTCGATTCATAGTGATATTTACCAAATCAATGTAAAACCACAATTGCCACAAACTTTCTGTTTTTAGTAATGAACACTTGTAGTTAATGTTTATTTAAACAATGTATAAATATATTTTATTTACTTATCATAAAAGAGTTAATTACATAAATTAGTTATTTTTAAAATTATTATAAATATTTAAAATAATTTTTAAATTATATAAGAATTCAATCCAAAAAAATCTAATTATTTAGATAATATGTATCACAATTAAAACAAATCTCTAACCGATTTCAACATATTAAAAAAAAAATTGCAAACATATGAGAGTTACTTGCATATGAGGCTACCAAAAACAAATTCTAAAAACATAACACATGAGATTTACTTGCGTATGAGACTATGAAAAACACATTAACAGAAAAAGGAAATTCAAAAAACTTCAATTTCCTTTTCTGGTCCCATTGCATCTTCGACGTGAAAGGAAAATATAATAAGTTCAAGTTAAACAATAAAACTCACATATTATTCAGTGTTCTTTGAAGAGATCCAATATAATAAGTTCAAACAATAAAACTGCCATATAGATTCCCAAACAACGTAATCTAATTCCTCCCTAATACACACATATATGATTCTTGGTTATTGTTTTTTTTTTTTTTTTTTAAACTTAGATTCAAACCCATGACCAAAACCATCCAAACATCAGACAACCTTAATCCTAAAACCCATCTCATATAAAGTTGTTGGTTTTTCTTTCTTGACATAGATTCGAACGCATAACCAAGTGAATGAAATTGGGAAAGCGAATGAAATAAATTGGGATGAAAAAAGTAGGCAACATACGTGCACTGGCTCTTGTCAACGCAGTTGCAATTTCTGCAATCGCTCGACATGTCTGCAATAACAATTATCAGAAAAACAGATTACTTACACTTTTGAAGTTCTAAGTTCTCCAATGCTCCCTTGGCTTCTTAGTCTCTGGTCGCCCACCCATATGTATAGTGCAGCCCATGGCCAGGAAAATTTGTCGACGTTCTTTGCCGGCGAGTAACTCACGGGAAATATGGAATCTAGGCCTCGGGAAGCGTGCTGAAGAGTCCTCGAAAGTGACGAAGCCGGCAGGTGGTCACAGTCTTCCTATCTTGGAAATCCGATTTGTGGGATGGGAAGTGCAGAGCATCTTCTGAACTCGAGCAAGCCCAGCGCGCACGTCATGTTTAGGCCCACAAGCTTGACTGGGATGAACCAGGACATGGATCTATATTATTGGTGTGGGTTCACTGTAGATTTTCTATGGCATGCTTACAATAACTTTGAATTGTGTGTGAAAACCTAACCCAAGTCGGTGACTCATGGTTTCGGTCAAGATAGTGATAATGTTTCTAGGTTTAAATAAGCGCGTTGTCAAATGATCCTGGAATTTTAAGAATCCATTGAACCCATACAAAGAAATTGTAGGGGTTGTATGAGCTGTGCATACGCAAGCTCATTAGCTTTTTTAGCTTTTTTTAGCTTTATTTTTTTCGTGCTTTTTTATTTTCTGCATAGAATCTTTTCTCGTGAGCTTTTGTGCTTTTTTCACTTTCTGTGTTTTCTTGATTTTCTATTGTTTCGTTTTTTCTGGTTCAGATCAATGGTTGAAAGTGTCTCGTCTGATCGAACGGATCAGGATAAAAGTGTTGACAAAGAAGTTGATGCATAGGAAAGCCTATCGGCCTAAAAATACTAGTGACCATCTGAATACAACGCTACAAGGAAAATTTCCACTGATATCCTGAGTATTTTTGTTTTCCAAAGTGTCAGGTCGTTTTAAATACGGTCAAAGTCATTAAAATCAAAGCGAAAAAACTTGGCCAGTAAATGCATTGATCCGGGTAAATTTTTAACCGTATGCTTTTGTCATTACCCACATTAATAGATCCAATCATTGATTTGGTCAAAGTAAATGTCAATTTTGGAGTTTTGGCAAGAATGGAATTTTGTTAAACCATATTGTTGCAGTTTAATTATATTATTTTTTCTTTTAAAAATCATGGAAATTTAGGTAAGATTTTGATAAAATTTGGTATGGATTTTTTATAAATTTATTTTAGAGTTGTCAAATTTCAAGCTTTTGGGCGTTCCATAAGTTTTTGATGACGCTGAATCTATTTCCACCATCAACACTGCTACTACGAGATTTCTTGAAATTTTTTTGCCAGTCCAAACAATTTTTAGGCGTGGATAAACAATGGCAACAACTTTTAATTACATTATGATTTAAATTTTTCTTTTGAATTCATAAATGGATTGAACCTCTCTAAAAATTTATGGACATGGGGAATTGTTTAGAGTTCAAAAATTATACTATTAATTCCAACCAATGCCCAATAATAAGCATTTAATTACAAAATATGGCAATAAAACTTATGAAGTATAGAACAATTAAACTATAAAAATAAAATTTGAAGCTTATGCTTGCCATTCCCCATATTAAAAATTCCAACCATGGTCATTCAAAATTAGTTATGGATAATTTAGAAGAAAAAGTTATAGATTTCTTTTATAGGCTATTTTAACTATCAAATGTTTTTATTGTTTTGGTTTTTGGAAATCTTATGATATCATTTCTAGAGTTTTATTAATTCTATTTTTTTTATTTTGTTTTTTTTTATTTTCTCATATATTTTTAGGTTTTTATCCAACTTTTATTATAATTTTTTTTGGTTTTATCTTTTTTTCTTTGTTTTAATAAAAATATGTCCCAATGATACATCACAAAATTGACTCAAAATATCTAGGAAAAGTAATAAACAATTCAATATGGGGAAATGGTGTAGTGTCTATAAAATGATGTGTTAAATGAAAAATAATAATAACAAAACATAATGTTGGGTTAATTAGAAAAATAATAAAACTAAAATATCAATCCAATTTAATTTGTGATATTATATTTTTTAATTTAAAAATTATAAATAGCTTTTTTTGACACAAAAGATTATAATTTGTCTCTCACATTAAAATAAATTTAGATAATAATAATTTATACTTATAACCATTATAGTTAATAAACATATCAAAACTTAATTTAACTCATAGTTATATAACTCTTCTTTTACTTCAATCCTCCCTCCCTCTAAAATTAATACTATGCATATCACATTAAAACTAAACTATATACAAAAAAATAAAATTCAAGGCAGCAGGAGAGGTTATTCCCCGCTCCCCTCAAAGTGAAGAAAAAAAGATTCATTAAACTTGGGAATTGAGATTTCAACCAACAACCAAGTTGGTCTTTTAACATTGTGGAACAGGCTAAACTTAACAATATCAAAAAGAATTTACCATTATCCTAATAAATTATATTGTAGCTCATACTTTGAAATTATAAAAGAAAAATTATAATTGGATTAAAAAGATGGGACGTTTGGAGGTCGTCTTACAAACACCATCATGAACATTCGTTAAAGCCCGTAGCATTCAATCTGTTCTGGCACCCTCGTATATGTGCTAAGGTTGGTGATTGCAATCACACCTAGCTAAATCGTGCTCTGCAAGAGTTTTTGGTGGACATGTGGAGGAAGATCCCTCTCGTTATTAAATTTGGATGGACACTCATAATTAACATTCATTCCTTCTTAGTGCTGGAAAATCTACCGTTTTAATTGAATAGGTCTTATCTTACAGCGCCAATTTGCAGGCCATGGATCTTGATGTCCGGCGTATGCACGCAAGCAAATGCTGCATTGCGAGCACTTTGGAGAATGTTAATTTAGGGCGGGCAACTGAGTGGAGTTATAAAAGGATGATGAGTTGGTATGATATCTCAAGGAAACCGGTTTGGTGGTTATTAGGATAAAGCAAATCGTTCAATTGAGCATCAATCTCCATTCATGGAGAAATGTTACTGACGGGGTCGCGAGCATATTTCACTTTGCTTTTTTAGAAGTTCAATTTGTTGGAAACTATGATGGAGAGATTGCAAGTAGTTGTCGACAAGTTGAACCTTAAGATGGGTTATTCGATTATCTCGTCAAACTCAGAGGTAAATGGGACGAATTTTGAAGAATCTGAGGAGCTCCTGGTGAACAGGATAAAATGCCAGTAGTGTCACAGGAGGCCGATGTCGAGGAAAATGAAGGTTTGAACTCTTATCACTTTCATAATGGACCTGAGCATCTCTTAAATAAAGCAAATCACATAGACATTACATAGGGTGAGTAATATCAAATATTACTTAGAGAGTTTATATATAACTAGTGTATGTAATAAAGTTAATGATAAGTTTAACCTATCAACATTTTAGAATAACAAAAATGTACATTTACATTATATGTTTAAGTTCAAAATTACATCTCAATTTTATACTTAACATTATAAATATTTACATAATTTTTGTTTTTTTAATTCTAACATTTTCAACTAATCATTTTGTAAGTTATTAGCTTAAGCTACTGTCAATTAAAAGAATATTTATCATCCTAATGCACTTTTAACTAAAAATTTACCTTGGCAATAAAAATAAAAATAAAAAACAACAAAGAAACAAACATTTTTAAGTTTGATATTTATAACATAAACAACAAATATAAAATTAATTAAAATATTTTTATTCAAATAAATATTTTTAAAATATATATATATATATATACATTTCAATGGTTTTTTTATTAATTAGAAGAATTGGCATATTTTCTTTGAGGGATTGTCACTAAACTCATAAACCTAAAACAACACTCCCCAGATTTACTAAATAAGTAAACCTAAACCAAGTTTTGAATGAAAGAAAACCCTATTTGATTGACAAATACCTTCAAATATAAAATATCCACTTTTCAACCTAACCCAATGAGTTAAATCATTTTGTAAATTATTACCTCTAATATTTGTAACTAAAAAAATATTTATCATATATATATTTACTCACTAAAGCTCTATCATAAATCTGTTTACTCACTCAAGAACTACCTTAAAACTATAAACGCAACATAGATAGATTTAATATTAATTTTTATTCCACATGAAAAAATATATTTTAATAAAATATTAAAAATTATATTTATATATATATATATATATATATATATATATATGATGATGATGATGATGGTGGTGGTTAATGTCTACTGAGACCAAATTTTGGTCTATCGGATCTAAAGAAACAAATTATTTAGTTTTATTTAAGATTTTATTCCTATGATCAAAAGGCTTAGGGAAAAGTCTCCCGAGTTCACTGTAATTTTGACAACGTAAAAGGCTAGGAAGGTCAGTATTGCAACAAAGATTTTGAAATTGAAATCTAATGTGATTGTACATGGGGCACCTTAAGAGGAAGTGAATTTCTTCCTCGTTGTTCGTATTCTCACAGAGATGGCAAAACTTTTCCATCCATGGTGTTTTAGAAACTACCCAACGACCCGTTTCACTATAGAGCTCATGAGAGATTGTTTTAATCTTGGCTATATTAATTTTTTTCTTTGAGCTAGTTAAAACAGAGAGATACTTTTGATCTTCTAGGGTGGGGTTGATGACCTCCTTATAATATCTTAATTTTCTTTTAGCTGTTAAATCTTTCTCACGCCACATTTTTTCTTTGAATTTAGTAGTAACAATATTTTTAATGTTATTAATGTTTTGCAATGCAACATTCTCGTCGATCTCCAAATAGTTTAACCAGGCCTTGGTGTCTTTATACCAATCTTGTTTGAGCTTTAGGTGGTTTTGGCTAGAATTTAAAGCTAGCTTAGAAAGCCTACAGTCTCCTATGTTATTGAGTTTGTGCTTGTACAACAGAAGCCTAGTCATAGCTAGGCTCTCGCTAGGGGAAAGACCCACTTCTATAAGGAGAATATGATAGGGTGTGCTTCTTTTAATTTTGAGGTTATACATTATAAAATGCTTCTAGATTTTCTCAATCTTTCTCTAGGATCCTCTAGAGATGCTACAACCCCAAACCTCACATCCATATAAGATAACCGGAGTGACTTAAGTTTCAAAGAGGAACTTCTTTCTATCTCACATTACGAGGTTTTAGGTTTTACAATTATTTTCAAGACCAAAATAAGCTTTCCATCCCCCGTTAATCATTTTCTCAAAGCTATAGTTCTAGTTGAGCTTGTGATGAATATCAATTCCTAGGTAATTGCAGGAAGACACTTCCTCCAAGTTACTATTTCCATACAAAATTAGTGTGAGTGTCCTTCTTGGATTTGATAATCATAACTTTTGTTTTTTCAGTGTTAACAATCATACCCATGGTAAAGCAAAAATTCTTAAGAAGTATAAGTTGGTTATCAAGATCAGATGGACACCTTGCAAGAAGAAAAATATTGTCAGCGTACAGAAGAAGGATGATGACTATCCTAGCTAATATCGTGCCAACACATCTTTCTTCCTCTAAACAACCTTCTAACTTGTTGATGTAAATGTCAAATAGGGTAGGGGAGAGGGGGCAACCTTTTTTAACTCCAATATCACACTTAATATCTTTTGACCACCCCTCATTGCTCTTTAACTTGGCAATTACATTTTTGTATAATCTTATAGTGGCAACTCTCAATTCAAAAATAACCTTTAGCTCCTCTAATATGTTCCAATTATTTCTAGGAAGCGTATCGAATGCCTTTCTAAAGTCCAGAAAGCAACAAAAGAGATTTGATTTATCATTGCAACATTCATCCACAATGATCATAAGCGTAACGAGGTGCTATTTTGTTGAGTGCTACTTTCTAAAACCCGCTTTGCCTTTAGCTCGCTTACCTTCACTTTCAAGCCATATGCTCAACTTCATTTCCAAAATAATACCATATAACTTGGCTAGGAGAGGGTTGATCATAATTATCCGATAATTAGAGGGGTTATTTGTATCCCCACTTTTAAAAATAAGGACAATGAGGCTTTGAGTCCATGGTTTAGGGAACCCTTGCTTGACCACTTGATTGAAAAGCTTGTGAATGTGGGGGATGAGGACATGACCTCCAATTTTTAAGATTTCCCCTTGGTAACCTTCAATGTCCTTAGCTTTCCCATTAACCAAACGATTAACCCCAAAATCAATGTCTTCTAATGAGAAAACTTCTTTCGTTGTGAGCAGGGTTTCAAAGTTATCCATGACATTTGGAGATTCATAATTCTTCTTAAGATATGAATTCCATTCGTGTAAAGCAATTTTATTATTATCTTTTGTTTTCCGAGGAATTTTATTATTATCTTTAGTTTTCCTAGTTAGAATATGCCTCTAGAACTTCTTAGGAGCTACCTTAGAGAGGTGTAAGAGATTCTCTTGTCTTTTACAAATATACTATATTCTTTTTCCTTTTAGTTAGGACTTTGTATATTTTTATCTTGCCAATTTTAAGAGATTCATTAACAACTTCCTTAATTGCTCTCCTTGCACTTTTACAATCTTTGTCCTACCATGGGTTGGTTTTGCTATTTATTTTATTACTTGAAACTTGTACTGAGAACTTGTTAATAGAATATGAGAGGATTATAGTAAAATTAGGATTGAGATCTTCTATGTTGTCTATACTAGATAAAAGAAGCAAATTAGTTATTAATTCAGTTAAAAATGGATTTTTTTTATTTCTATCAAAGGTTAACTTCTTTTGGCTATAAGGATTATCTTCTATGGGATCTCTATTTATGAAAAAAATGAGAGTTATAAATAAAGGCCTATGATTAGAGTCAGGCTCGTGGTTGTTTAAGATGTCAAAATTTGTTATTTCATTGTATAGAGGGAGATCGGAGATAACATAGTCTACCACACTGCTACCAAGCCCATGGATGCAGTTCATCTAGCTAGAATTGGGTCACTTCTTTAAACCGTTGCAAATTATGAGATCTTGAGCACTACAAAGCTTGACTAGCCCCGCCTAAACAAATTCTCCACAAGGTCTTCAGAGTTCCTTTTGTACTGGATAACCAAAGGAAGGTCTTCGTTTAACCAAATAGGATTAGGTTTGGAATGATTGCTTAGAAGAATAACTTGGTTCCTTGAAGTTCGAGCATTAAAGTCACCCATTAAAAAAATATTGCTTTCATTCCCTAGGCTAGAAATATCATTCTCTAAACCATTGTAAGGACTATTTTTATCTAGACTCATTTTCTTATAGAAGTTAGAATTGATGGGGGAAAATAATAGATTGCTATATAGTTCTTTTTATCATAAATGTCAGTAATTTCTATCCAGTTATATTGGTTGTAAGAGTCGTTTTTATAAATCCTAGCATGGGGAGCGATGTTCTTCTTAATGTAACAAGCTATACCCCCAATGCCTCTATGGGAGGATCGCTTATTCCAGGTAGACCATAATGCAAAACCATCTATGTTAAGGACTTTAGATTCTTCATGCTCCCAAGTTTCAATAAGCAAAATAATATCAACAACATTCGAGATCCAACTTAGCTTGGGGCTTTTGTTCTATGGAAAGCCCCAACAGTTCCAAGAAAGAATCCGGAGCATGTTGATTTGCTATTTATTATTATATTTTTGGTTTTTATTTCGAATAATGGCTTTTCTATTTCTCATTATTGCCCATTTTCCTTCCTTCCTAGCTTCTTTTACCTTTTGAGCCTCCTTTCTCAATTCTACTTGATCTTCTCGAATGAGATCTTCATTTTTAAATATTCTCGTTCCTTTTAGGCTTGAGGTTTTACTAAGTATGTCATATTTATGGTCAGTAGAGCTTGCCTTTATTTGGATCAACCTTCTTTTATTCTCAGTTAGTTTCCCCAACCTTGTTGCTTCTGTGACTTACGTTTCAATTTGTAATCTATTATGTAATGTTGTCTAGACTATGGCTAAAGTATCCTCATCTACATCCTCTTTCAAACCGAAGATTATAGGGTTCAAGGCCCTTTTGTTACACTTATGGTCTAATTCTATCAATTCTTTCATTTCATTTTTAATTGGTTTGATATCTAATTTACCTGCCACACTATTTAGGGTGAGGAGGCTATTAACTTTTTCTTCTAGCTTTTTAATCATGTCTTTCATTTTAAGACTCTAAAGTGTCAACATCTACTCGCTGGGATGTTTGGTTCATATCTTGGTTTTGTTTTTCTATAACCTGCATCCTAGTCTCCATTGCCTCCATCTTATTCTCCAATAGTTCTATTTTATTTTCTATTTATTTTTGGATCTTGTCTTCAAGAGATGTAAATTTATTTTCCAGTATGGATGCTAACTCTGTTTGTAGTTTGGCTTCTATTTCTTCTCTACATTTCTTTAAAGACTCTATATACTCATAGCGGCTCTGTAGAGTAACTGTGCTAGGTCTACCTTTGATAATATTTGGTAATTGTGTTGAGTTATTCATACTTGAAAATATATGAGCAAATATGTATTAGAAAAATATAAGGAACGTGTGCCCCTGGTATCAGCATGTCAGAGCGTAGACGCACGTGTTCCAAATTGTTTTTCTGTTACCGCAGAGAGATCGTGAATTATTATCACAGAGAGATCGTAAACTATGACCACAAATTATTACCGCAGAGAGATCGTAAATTATTACCATAAAGAGATCGTAAATACATCACCCTAAATTATTACCACAGAGATCATAAATACATCATCCCAAATTTTTACCATAGAGAAATCGTAAATATATCATCCTAAATTATTATCACAGAGAAATGGTATAGAAACACACTTTTTAAATCATTTATTTTATTTTTTATATTAGGATTTTTCTTTCTTCATCATAGAATGTTTAGGAACATGCTTGTAATTATCAAGTAAATAGACCGTCAGAAACGCACAATTTCAGTAAGCTTTGGAATTTCAAATTGTTCCGGCGGTCAGGCCACAATTCGATGATGATTATTTGTTTGTAATATTTACCATTTTAAACATTATATAAATTCAGAAATATTAATTTTTTAAGGTTTTGGGAAATCTGGTTGAAAATGAAATATATGAAATAAACAAAACATAATTAAAATCTGTAAATAAATTCTTCTAATTGATAAACATGGTTTTGTAATTAATATTTAAGTTATTTGATTGGATCAAATTTAAGTAATTGAATATTTATAAATAAAAGAAAATGAAATTTCTGCGTTCAATTTTTTAAGATTGAAATATTCTTAATAATAGAATTTCTAATTTCCGTTATATAATATATAGAAAATTACATATTATATCTGCTGCATATGCCTTTAAAAAAAACTGGTCGTATCCACCCTTACCCGTCAGTGTAATGTGATAACATATTCTGAATGTTCATAGAATATAAAAGAACAGACGTAATATAAACAGTATATAGATCTGTTAGGCAAAAATATAATTCAGTAATTTCTGTCAATGGATGCTAAAAAAAGGCTGGTCTTTTCCACCCTTACCCGTCAGTGTAATGTGATAACATATCCTAAATGTTCACAGAATATTAAAAAAAACACAGACTTAACATAAACAGTGTATAGGTCTGTTATGCAAAAATATAAAGCAGTAATGTCTGTCAATGGATGCTGTGGATCATGCTGTCTCTTCTCCTAATCCCCGCGATTGAAATACATACGACTATTGGGGAATAATTATTCCCCAGTTTTAAGAACAGAAATATATTATTCGGGACGTGAAATTCGAGGAAACGTCAAATTCCAGGGTTTCAAATTATGGATGTTGGATGACGTTGATGTTGGATAAATGGAAAATTGGTTTAAGTTATGATTATTGTTCAAATTTGATTAAGGGGAAAATATTACGTGGCAATTTTGATTATAGAATTTTGTTTAAATAATAAAATAATAAAAGAGTCGTCTGTAAATCCCTTTCATTCTATATTTACTGTACGTTTATATTGTAACTTCCCTTCCGATTTTGACTTTTGACTTTGTGTTCTACGTACCTGTCTTGTGTATTAATAAATTCAAATTTGTAAAGTGTTATGTTATGTGAGTTCGTTATATAATTGAATCTGCAGCGAAAGAAAGATATATTTGGAAAGTATGGCAGGCATACACAAGCCTAGCCGGACATTGCAGTGGAAAGTATGGCAAATCTTATTTCCACCTCCATAGCAAAGTTAATGCTATGGAGGTACCTCTGTCAGAGGCCGGCGACAGCATGGAAGTTACCTTTCCGGCCGCCCAGCCACCTTACAGTTCTCGTCAAATCACAATTGAAGTACATACATTCAATGTCGCATTCATGATTCGGCTCCCGCGTTTCCATCATTCAATGTGACACACATAATTCAATGTCACCTCCCCGTATAGCATTTCAAAATTGGATTTCAAATCCGATTGAAATTTTTGAATTCAAACTGGTATTCCCGCCCAACGTTTTTTTAAAATGAATAGAAATGGTGTAATTGAAATTTTTGAATTCAAACTGGCATTCCCGGCCAACGTTTTTTAAAAATGAATAGAAATTGTGTAATTGGCGTTTTGTTTCGATACGACTATGAAAAACTGAAGCTGAAGGATTAGCCTCGCAGTCCTCAACAACAAAGATAAATTTCCCAACCATGGCATGCTCGCTCCCATCGTTTATCACAACACTGTTGACAACGTTCCATTCTCTTAAACGAGAATCAAATCCATGTCCTTTAAGCGGGATGCCACAGGTTTTTATTTCATGTGAGTATAAGATCTGTACAGCTTTCACAAAAGGAAAAATGGAGTTGATTGAGTTCACAAAATTATTTTATGTTGATTTTGTAGTTTTTCGATTATTTGATTTTTTTTTGTTTCTTTGTATGATGTTGGCTTGAATCAATGGCATCACAAGCGGCTGAGGAAATCGATGGAGATGGCTTGCGTCAAATCCCAGAAATTATCGGAAGTATCATGCCAATTATGTTAGCATTGTTAAGGTAGTGGATTGGTGGGATACACGATCCTAAAACCTGGGGGATCGACCGGGTGCTAAACCTGGGCACATAGGCTAGCATGAAATTTCTTTTGTGGGTGGCATTCCGCCTCAATAAAAAGATCACTAAGAGATTTTACAGTTTCAAAAGGAGAATTTTAGATAAGGGTTGATGCACCATTTTCTTATTTCGAGAACATGCGCCTTATAAATTTAAAGGTTACACTATGCTCTCATTAGTTTTGCATCCTATGTTGTTATATATTTAAAGGTGACACCTATTAACAGCCATAGTGCATCAAAATTGGCTCTTTATGATAAAAACCGCTCCCCATTTGCCATTCCTGCATCTAAATTAATGAGACCATAAAGACCAATCTGGATGGGAAAGAAATCATTGTTCTTTCTGATAAAGACCCCTCCCATTTATCATGGACGAACCTGGCTGTGGACATTGTCATGAAGGTAGGGGCTCTCGCACGCTTTGCTTACATATGCGATAAAGACGTAGTAACAATCGTTGCAGATATGGTGAGTGAATTACATGAGCCTTAAATCGCAATTCAATTATGCAAGCAACTGGAAATTTTACAGACAAATCCCAAGTTGGGAAGCACATGGGAGCCGGGGCTAGAAATGTTATCATTACAGCACCCAACAGGGGCATATATATCCCCACATATGTTGTGCGAGTCAATGAGTGTGATTACTCTCACGGCGATCACTACATCATTAGGTGTAAGACCATCATTTTATTCATCCATCAGAATCATGTCAGTCACATTTTTACTTCCATTAATCTTTATAATGCAAAATTTGTGACCATTGAGTTTTACCAGCGAAAAGCGGAAAAAGATTTACATAGCCAATTTGAGAGCATAGGTGTCACCTATACTGTTATATATATATATACACGATTACCATTCAGGGACCGAAAAAGATCACTAAAAGCTTCGACAACGTAAAAAACATCATCCCAATGTATACCTACAGCTGTTAAACTATCAGCACCATTGAGTGAACTCGTAGTCTAAATTAAGAAGGGTGACTCGACTACTTATTTATGCACCCAATTTTAAATAACTAAACTTTGTTTGAACACAGGTTTTCTCATTATCACACGATGAGTTGCGGGATGATGGATTATTAGAGAGGTTTTCACGTGATGCTATGTATTTACACTCTTTTAAAGTGTAAATAATTTTCCTTGTTTAAGAGTTGTTTTAGATTTTTTTTTGCCATCCATAGTAAAATTTTGGATTATCTTAAAAATTGTTTTAGAATTTTTGTTATTAATAGTAGAATTATGAATTATTTTAGAAGTTTTTTTATGGCTGAATTTAAATTGCTGATAAATTATATAAATTTTTTTAGTAATTTTAAAATCCTTTTTCACTTCTACTCTAATTTGGTTGGTAATAAATTTAATTTTTTTTTTAATTGATTAAATAGCTGAAGCTCAATTTAGATTTTTTTTTAATTGATTAAATAGTTGATGTCAATTTAGAATTCTTAGAAGTTGGAATTTTTAAAATATACTATTTTGATATTTTGTTTTTTTTTTAATAAAATTAAGTTAATATTTGTCTTTTATTTTAAATTTAAAGTTTGAATTTTTAAAATACGTTGTGTGATAAAAGGAAACTATATAAGATATAGTAGTGAAATAATAAAAAATGTTAGTTTATTTAAGAAAATTGGTCCATTAATGAAGTTTTACTTTTTATTTATAACATGATTTAAAGTTTTTGGAATGAGATTTGAATTTAATATAAGTTAATTTTTTAATATTTAATTATTGATATTAAGTTGGCATAGATTCATCTCGTTTTGAATCTACCAATTATCCAAAGCCATCAAATTTTTCAAGATGCAATTTTTTTATTTGTAAAACTTGAGAAAATGTTTGCACTTCTAGAGATTTTAATAAAAAATTTTAACTATGAGAATTTTTTATTCTCACCTGTTTTCTATAATATAGACATAGTTGACATTAAACTATTTTATTTATCATTCACATTTTCCACATTAAAATGTTAAAATCCCTCTCTCTCAATCAGCTTTCTTTATATATCCACACATTGAATTACCTTTTTTATTAATATTTTTTTACTAAAAAAAAATTATTTATGCTTTTTCTATGAATTATTTTATTGTAATATTTTTTTTAATTATATCTATTACAAATTTAACGAATTACAAATCTCCCTCATACTTTGGATTAGAAAGCACCTATTAATGGAATAAGATTGTTTTCTCTCACTATATATATGGTTGATGTTAAAATTGTTTACTGGACATGCATATTGAAATATTTCGTTTATAACTTATATTTTTTTCTTTGTTATTAATATTTTTTAAATGTTATTTATGAACTCCAAATTAGAAATTTGATAAATTACACCTCCCTAAAAATTAAAAGTGAAATATAAGAAAATATTTAATTTAAATTGTATTATTTAATATGCACATTAAAATATTTTACTTATGGATAGTTTTGTTTTAAATGTTACATGTAAACATAATATAACATAAATTACACATCATATAATATCAATAGTATTTTTGTCCACTCCTTCACACTAAAAACTAAATTGTTATTTTTTTGTTTTTATTTTCAATTACTTTATCTCTATATAAAGTTGATATAAAATTAAAGAAGGAATTGAATTACTTTATTTATGGCTAACGTTATTTTATTTTATTGTTATTATTTTTATTTGTTAATGCAAATATTATTTTATTATAAAATGTAATATTATGTGACAACATCTCCATACTAGACTAGAAAGCATTTATTGACACAAAGATTTTAGTTAATATAGTTTAATGAATAATTCATTTTTAATCCAATGTGAATAAATTTTAAAAATATATGGCAACTAGCTAATTTATAAAATTTATAGAATAATATAAACGAACCAAATTGATATAAGTTTTTATTTGCATTTATTGATTTATTAATTTTAAAAGAGATAATATTTTTAAATTGAAAATGTTCCTGTATAAATACTCATAAAGTAATTATTAATTTTAAGAATAATAAAATTATTTAATATGAAATTACTCCTAACATAAAATTTATATAACATCGTTATTGTATTGTGTTTTTTTATTAATTTTTAAAAATATTTTTATAATGTTGTATATGTGTAGAATAGATGGTGAGAGGGTGTTTTGTTAAGCCACATCATAGTAAAAAAATATCATGGGTATTATTATTAAAAAGTACATATTATTATAAATAAAACTATAGGACTAGTTAGCATAAATATTTTTGGAACTTCATGTGTCCGACAAAGATTAAATAGGATGCACTAAACCAATGATTAATTAGTGAATGATACTATTGTTAGACAATCATATGTATGTATGATAAAAAAATGTGCATGGTCATTTCTTTTTTGATATGTTCATGACTCCGAATTTTGAACAAGCTTACATCCACCTTTACTCTATCAATGCCACTCCTCTTTTGGCTTCAAACATCACACATGGTTGATGGAATTGGTGGAAAATTAACATATGCACTGATTGAGGTGGGCTGTTAACTCCCTCACCTTTACCCTATCAATGCCACTCCGCTTTTGGCTTCAACAGTCACACATGGTTGAGGGAATTGGTGGAAAATTAACATATGGAGTGATTGAGGTGCATGGTTGAGGGAATTGGTGGAAAATTAACATATGGAGTGATTGAGAAAGGTTGTGAACTCCCTCAACGCTAGTGTTAGAATGCCATGTTAAGCATTTTGTTAGTAGGAATTTTGGAAGCACTATTATAAACCAAACATGTCTATTTAATTAATTATCATCACCAAGATTTTAGTATTTTCATTAAAATAATATAATTTTGACCACCCTATAAATGATCTTAGTTTTAAAAAATGTAAATATTTAAAACTTGTGTAAAAATAAGTTAGAATTTCATTCCTACTTTGAACACCAAATATATCTCTATTTAACACCTTTGTAATATAATTTTTACATTCCTCTATTTAACATTATTCGAGTGCACTTACTTAATCATTCATATCCTCTAAATTAATTAACACACTATACCAATTCTCTACATTATCATTTCTTATTAGTACTTTATTAATACATTATGTTAAACATATATTAACTTTATTAATGCATCATATTAATTCTATTAATACATTATATTTCTTTTAAAATATTAACTTTTATTAATACTTTATTTAATACATTATATTTCATTATAAAGCTAAAACCCTAATCCTAAAATTACTTGTATATATAGTCGTTTATATTTTTATATCACATTACATTTTATTTGAATATTAAAATAACTCAAAATATTTTATTATCTTATTTCTTCTATATTTTTAGGATTTTATTCATGGCAGCTCCTTACCATTCTTCTTTATATATATCACTTTCATAAGATCAAACTCTCACATATTTAATTAATTCTTCTCATTCTTCTCTATATATATATCATTTTCATAAGATCAAACTTGATGCAGGAGCATCTAGCTCACCATGACCGGGTGAAGTCTCTGCTAGGTCAAAGGAAGTTGAATTTACTTTTATTTAGTCTTTCTGTTGGTTGACAGGAGAGTAGGTAGGATTTCGATTATTTTATTTTATTTTATGTTAGTTAAGGGTAGTTGAACAATTATAGTCATAGGTTGATTTGTTGTTAACAAACTGTGATTATCCTTTTATTTTAAAGGAAAAAAAGACAAATGTGGTTGAACAGGAAATCTTGTCATAAAATAAACGAATGTCTAATAACAAGTAACTGTAAGAGTCTGTAACTGAAAAAAAAAAAGGCAACTGTACAGTTTTATTAACTGGAACAGGGAACCTATAAATGTAACAGGACAAACCAGAGAGGGGGTTCCATTCAATACCTCTCACACACAAATAAAAGTAACAACAGAGAGTTCAAAAGTCCTGTCCATCTGTATGCTTACTGTAATTCTATGTTTTCTATTTAACCATTATACGAATACACAACTAACTATGTACAACTTCTAGTAAACAAACATTGCATTGCATTCCGGATAAGTGACAACCAGTGAATACAACAAGACCAAAGAGCAAATATGAATATAAGGGTTCGTAATTTATTAAAGCAAACAGCGGAAGTGAATCAAAGTTTTGCACCGGCCAAACACCTACAGGCCGAGCGACAGTTTCCACATTGTATCTCATACGACAACCAAGTAAAATTACAAGCCAAACCACAAAGTCGTGTAATATAAAATTATACATTGACTTCAAATATATTGAAAGCGTATGACAACAGTTCCAGCCACGAAACTCCAAGAAAAACAAACAACATACATTGACTAGGTAATTCGAAACAGAACCAATCCTATTATATTTTCTTGGAAGAATCTTTGCCAAACGTTGCACAGTCTTGTATATTAAATTATTACAACAGAATTGTAAAGTCGAAAATCATTCACGCTCAAACCCTGAGCCACAAACCCTGGGTAAGGGTTTCAGTCATAACATTTATACACAGTACAGACACACAGACTTTGAACAGAGAACCCAAGATGAGGGCTTAGAAAGGAGCCGCAACCACAAACATAAAATTTATGTCTAAATACGATGGAAACCCAAATTCCGATAGCCAAAGTATTGCTCATAGCAAGCATTTGATAAACCCTTTTCATTTGAATAACAGAGATTAAAAGACCAGGACGATAGACTACCGGAAGTCAGAAGAGGTAAAGCCTACTAGGCAAAAACTGAGGCATGTGACACCAAACCCTCCAACAACAAACCCCACCTCCTGCATAGCATGAATAAGCAGTTGTTAGTAATATATTGAAATAGTAGTGTAAATAAAGAGTTGGGACGAAGAGTCAAGTCGTTAAGATTGCTAGCAGATACCTGAGGGTTCGCAAAGAGGTCGAGACTAGTATCCCAGTGACAACGCTAACAAACTGAGGAGAACAAGGAACAGTCTAGGTCAGGAACTATGGAAGGAAGTCCATGGATTGATGATAGAGAAGGTTAGATTACCTGTATGTGCCGGAGTCCGGAGAGAGCCAATGATATGAGCCTGAAAGTAAATAGAAATCGTGTTGCCAAAACTAGACGAGGAACATCAGCGCATGAACCAACATATAGTGGTCTGAGAGACCACAGCAGAAGGAAACCAAACACAACAACAACCTTACACGGCAGAATGAAATCAAACACAACAGAGAACTTACCCTGGCCATTACAAGACGAGTCACAACCAGCTACGAACCAAGGAACTAGGACAAATACAGTTACAGCAGTGAGTAACCAGGAGCATAACCAAGACCTGCAGCATTGCTGCCCATAGACCTTCGCGGAGCATTACAGAGGAAACCCTCAACGGGAAAATAACAAAAGACCAGGGAAACCATCGAACAAGGGGATAACCAAATAACTGAGCGGGAGACACAAATCTCAAGGCGAGTACCCTTCATTAAACACATCATTGAATGCTCAACAACCGAAATACAAAAATGTCTTATTACATTTTATCCGCGTATTATCATTCCGTATGATTAAATCAACCAAACAGACATTGGAAATCATTCCCTTTACGACAAGTGTGTAAAGAGTTGGGCTAGACCCATCAAAGTGGTATCAAAGAAGGCTAAATTGATTGAAGATATGGAAAGAGGAAGGTTAGGTCGTGGTAGAGGTGCTCGAAGGTGGTCTAGGATCAAAATTTTGGTCAATCCATCTCCTCCTTCAAGGAAAACGAATTCTCTCATAGAAATCTACACAGTTTATCGAAGGATCAAACCTTGGATCTAGCCGTTTGCTTAAGGAACCTAATTGTTTTCACTTGGAGGCTTGCCTCCCTCATTTTTCTATAAATTGAGCCCTTGTCTTCTCATTTTAGCACTAGTGGGTTTTTGGTTGAACCCCTAGCCTTCATTTTCATTGTATTATCCAATCCCATTTGGATCTAACAATATGTTTTTCGAGGTGTGTAGAAATCATTTTTTTGAGTTAGATCTTCAGCATTTGGGGATGTTTTCAGTTGAACCAACCAACTCTCATGCATAGAAGTGAAAGAATCCAAATTAATATCTTTGAAAGGCTTATGAAAAATGGGCTTCCTATAGAAATATTATAAAATAATAGTGGAAATAATAAAATAAGATTAGATTAACTCATCTAGTTTTGGAGTGAAAAACCAAAAAACTAGTTTTTCAACTCCTATTGTCAACTTATCTCTATATGATTTTCCTCAAATTTCGACCAGGAGCACTCGTTGAATGCATAATTTCATTGTGCATCTAAAGAGTACTCGTGTTGCATACTTTTGATGGACCCTACTACACAAAAAAAATGTGAAATACATGAAAACACATTATTGCAATCATGTGTTTCATGTATTTCACATTTTTTGTGTAGTAGGGTCTGTTAGAGTCGGTCTATTCAGCTCTTCGTCAGAGATCAAAACCTCTTTTATTGCATTTCATCTTAGGTGTCTCATTCATCTCGATCATCTGCATTCCATTAGGAGCATCGATCTTTTGACGGAAGGTTCTTGTCTCCATACTTCCCTCATGTCATGTACCTGCTGGTTCGTGTCTGATCATCAAAGTTCATCAAATCAATTTTACAATCATTATGGATGGTCTTTTGGTCACCCAAGAGTCATGTCAGTCATTAGGTGTAGAGTTTCGCAAATTTTGTCTTCAAAGTGTCCAATAATGCCACCAGGCCAGAGGGAGGTTCTAAACAAGTTTTTATTTCAAAAAATTTCATCATCATATTGTTGAACTATGACTTTTCTTCAAAACTCTGTTTTGAAGAAAAATCGACATTTCGTCCTTTGTAATAAATTGCCATGTAAATTTCAAAATTTCAGTTCTTTGATATTTCAGATGCAACCCTGGTCATCCTTGGATATTTCAGTTCTATGTTTTAGCTCTTTTTCGGGTATTTTTTTGGGTCATTTGAGATTGATTTATCAAAAACTTGTTAAATTGTAAATTTACTTTGTGTAATCTATGTAATCCTAGTGCTCAAAGGGATTTTCAAAGAGTTGAATCCATTTATACATTCAAAAATGCAATTTAAACCATGAAAAATTATATATATGATGATGATGATGACCACTGAAATCTATCAAATCTTCAGAAAAGAGATATGATGATATGCGGAAGAGATGCGCATATGCGCATATCTTCCGTATATGCACAGTTTCCGTATATGCGCAATTCCTGTATACGGAAATTGGGCATATACGGAAGAGATGCGCATATACGGAAGACATACGCATGTCTTCCGTATATGCGCAGATTCCATATACAGAAAATGTGCATATACGGAAGATATGCGCATATGCACAATTTCCGTATATGCTCAATTTCTGTATATGCCCAATTTCCGTATACAGGAATTGCGCATATACGGAAACTGTGCATATACAGAAGATGTGAGCATATACGGAAATTGGGCGTATACGGAAGATATGCGCATGTCTTCCGTGTATACAGAAGATGCACTTTTTAGCCCAAAAAGTGGGAACTAAAGTCTAGAGCGCACCTTTTAGCCCAAAAAGTGCAATCTCACTTGAAAACAGGTTAGTACTTGTGATTTTTGGGTTTCTGGTTTTTTTCCGTATATGCCCAGTTTCCGTATATGCGCACATCTTCCGTATATGCCCAGTTTCTGTATATGCGCACATCTTCCATATATGCACAGTTTCCGTATATGCGCACATCTTTCGTATATGCCCAGTTTCCGTATATGCACACATCTTCGGTATATGCACAGTTTCCGTATATGCACACATCTTCCGTATATGCCCAGTTTCCGTATATGCGCACATCTTCCGTATATGCACACATCTTCCGTATATGCTCAGTTTTCGTATATGCGCACATCTTCCGTATATGCACACATCTTCCGTATATGCCCAGTTTTCGTATATGCACACATCTTCCGTATATGCCCAGTTTCCGTATATGCGCACATCTTACGTATATGCCCAGTTTCTGTATATGCGCACATCTTCCGTATATGCACAATTTCGCATATGCGCACATCTTCCGTATATGCACAGTTTCCGTATATGCACACATCTTCCGTATATGCACAGTTTCCCTATATGCGCACATCTTCCGTATATGCCCAGTTTCCGTATATGTGCACATCTTCCGTATATGCACAGTTTCCGTATATGCGCACATCTTCCATATATGCATAGTTTTTGTATATGCGCACAGCTTCCGTATATGCCCAGTTTCCGTATATGCGCACAGCTTCCGTATATGCCCAGTTTCCGTATATGCGCACAGCTTCTGTATATGCCCAGTTTCCGTATATGCGCACATCTTCCGTATATGCCCAGTTTCCGTATATGTGCAATTTTTGTATATGCACACATCTTCCGTATATGCCCAGTTTCCGTATATGCACACATCTTCTGAAGATGTGTACAAATTCCATATACAGAAATTGCGCATATATGGAAACTATGCGCATATACGGAAACTGGGCATATACGGAAGATGTGCGCATATATGGAAGATGTGCACATCTTCCGTATATGCACACATCTTCTGTATATGTCCAGTTTCCGTATATGCGCACATCTTCCGTATATGCCCAATTTCCGTATATGCGCACATCTTCCGTATATGCCCAGTTTCCGTATATGCGCACATCTTCCGTATATGCCCAGTTTCCGTATATGTGCGCATCTTCCGTATATGCCCAGTTTTCGTATATGCGCACATCTTCCGTATATGCCCAGTTTCCGTATATGCCCAGTTTCCGTATATGCACACGGCTTCCGTATATGCCCAGTTTCCGTATATGCGCACATCTTCCATATATGCCCAGTTTCTGTATATGCGCACATCTTCTATATATGCACAGTTTCCGTATATGCGCACATCTTCCGTATATGTGCACAGCTTCCGTATATTCCCAGTTTCCGTATATGCGCACATCTTCCGTATATGCCCAGTTTCCGTATATGCGCAGAACTTTTTCCAAGTAGTTATGTGCCAGTTACTCTGGATTCTTTGCCACTTTTTTAGGTACAGGACTTGGGCCACTAGCCAAAACTCCATGAAACTTTCAAAAATTGAAAGTAACATAAGAAAAACCATACAAATGTAAATAATTGAACAAGGACTTGACTAGACCCCTACTAGCCATGACATACATTTTGTTAAACATGTCACAAATATGCATTCTACAGTTTAAAACAACAAATTTGAGCATAGGGGTCTCACACTTATCTAAGAATCACTAAGAAGCATTGATTACCATCTATTAAGCCATATATTCATTATTCATTCATTAATTAATCAAAACATTATGATAGCCATACATTCTCATTGTCATAAAACTCACTCATAACAACATATAACCAATAGAAATATCAAGGATATAACAACCATATAAACCACATATAACAAGTATATTTACCCATAAAATACCAACGAGAAGGATCCCTTATTGATCATTGCATAGGTCGACTAGGAATGAGACTTCCACGAACCACCTAACCATAGATTGAGGTGAACCGAAGCTTTCTTTCAGCCAATCACCCTTGTGTCATCTTCCAAGCATGAACGTGGGATCTCATAAAACAAATCAATCAAAAGCAAAGCAGGGCTTCCATAGGCCAAACCACATAAAACCTCAATCAATGATCCCACCTCATAGTCGAACATCACTCACCATCACCAGATTTGTCTCCACCCAAGTTGTCTAAGGCTCCAAAGTGTCTATTCCATCCAGGGCTTCCAGGACTAGTAACTCAACCCACAGTTGTCACTGGGCTTCCAGAGCGTTTGTCCAACCAGGGCTTCAAGGACTAGTAACTCAACCTACTAAGGGCTTCTAGAGCATTTTTGAAACAAAGGCTTCCAGCACTAGTAAGTCAACCCAAGTTGTTACAAGACTTCAAGCGTGTTTTTCTAACCAAGGCTTTCAAGAACCAATAACTCAAACCACAACACCATGGCTATCCATATATGGAAATTCTAGGAAAAACCACTATTAATCTAGGCAATCCTCCATGTCAAAGACATTCATGACCAAATAACCACATGCATATGCCATGCATGCCAAAAGTAGTGAGGAAATCATATGTGTAACTCGGTATCTGCAGGAAAAACCTGTTGTAGTTGTTGATCTCGATGTCTCTTTTGCTTTCCTTCTTTTCCTTTGCCTTCTTACTCCAAATCCCAAGTATGCTACACTCCTCCAAGAGTTCTCCAAGAAAAGCTCTAAGTGTCTAAGAGTATGAGAGAGAGAGAGATAGAAAATGAGAGCTCCAAAACAGAATTGATGAAAAGCCATGAACTGATCCTCGGAAGCTTTTTTACTAATGAGGCATCTATTTTCATCAATTTTTCATTATTTTCCTTCATTTTTCTCCTCACATGGAACCTGTGACCTTTCACCTCCCTTTTCTTGTATTTTCCTTTATTTCCATAAATAAAATGCCAATTGATGTCACTTTGCCTTTGCCAATTTCCATAGCCATTAATAAACAAAATGAACACCCACTAGGATGTTTTACCCACATTCAACTTGGAATACATGTCCCAAGACCAAGGTCTTATTTTACCTTTATTAAATTTTACATGGATTTTTGACTAGGGTTGTTACAATATTATTTTGATGATTTATGTTTTGATCAAAGGTTTTTAATTTGACAGACGAAGTGGATCCAATAGAACACTATTGAACGTAATGATACAATCAACTCATATTTTTTCCATAGAATATCCAATGTTGGATAAGAATTTGATTTGAGAATGATTTTATAGTTAATTTGTGTGTGTGTCTTTGAGATTTTTCATGCATATATAGTACATGGTGCCTCACAAATATACTAACTTGGATTAACAATAAACGTACCAAATTACTATTGTATAATTTTCTTGGAATTTTGTTCATTTGTCACATTGTCCTGGCATACCACTGTTTCCACCTTGTTTGGCTTACCTCACATGCACTTTCGCCATTTTCTTCACTTTCCTTCACTGCTTCTAGGATGAGCACTGAAGGAAACCACTTCCTTTGATGACATCACATATGAGACTAGATCTTCATGGCATATAGGAGAGGAGCCATTTGCTTAAGAGATAGTTAGGGAGAAACCATTATGAGTGGAATTAGAAATAAAATATGCATTAATAGCAACATCTCTAATCGAGACTTTTGTAGCTGTGTTCACAGTAGGACCATTAAATGCATTTCTTTCCTTAGTATAGCCAAAATCCTAAGGTCCATAATGAGGACTAGTGTCATAATCAATGAGCTTAGAATTTGAATCCACCATCAAAACATGCTACAATTTTTAGGACAGCAAAAGGCATCGAGAAAATGAATGACACACCCTCTCTAAGTTTCACTAACCACCTACTCACGTGAGAACTACCCCTAAAAAAAACCTTCTTAAAAAGAAGCGAGCTTAAACCATAGAAGAAAAACCAAACATATGCTTTTGTGGTCCTTTAATCATGTTATATACATCAATGCATGATTGTTTACATTTATAAAAATAATTTGTATTAATATAATATTTATTATTGCGTTGAGCGGTACTCTACAACTTATAATAGGGCAAGTGTTGTTAAACCATCATAGATCCATCGATCCATCTTAAGTACAAATTTAACATGAGCCTAGAGGGATCAAATTTCTTCACATGTAAACTTCCTTAGAGTGAAAAATATAATGTATAATTTTTCATTGTTTAAATCGTATTTTTGAATAGGACCAAATAAACATTTTAACCAAAAGAACCTATTTGTTCATGATATATATATATATATATATATTATATATATATATATTATATATATATATATTTAATTTGTTTTAAATGAAACAATGTATACATAATTGACATTAAAATATTTTACATAACATATACAAAGAGACATTTTATAAATGCAAATTAGTTAACATAGATCTATTAGATCTCCTATTGAAATATTTTTGAAAAGTATAAGATTTAAACACTTACTCACAATTTTTTTAAGCATATTATTATTATTATTATTATTATTATAAAGACCACATTATTTTTCTATTTAGAGAATGTGTCAATTCGATTGGAGAGACTACGAACAAACTTACACATCCCCTCAGATTGGAGTGTACAATGGGCCTCTCTGCTCAATAACTTGAAATAGTATAAATTTAAGTTTTAAAAAATAAAGTGCATTAAAAAAATAAAAAATAAAATAAAAGTGAAATTAAAAAACAAATGTTAACTTTAAAGTAAATATAAATTTACTTACTATTAGAATTGAAAAAAAAATATTGTTATATGTCACTAATAACACTAACCATATTAGATTTACTTTAAAGAAAATATAAGTCTATTATAAAATGGAAAAAAAAAAATGGATTGAAAGCAAATATAAATTTATACCATGGTAAGTCCAAAGGGAAGTAATATTTAAATATATTGATATTTAAATTATGACAACCATTTACTTTGATCTTGATCCTTTGTAGTTTGTAATAAGAAAAGTAATGAATAATTATTTATGCTCATAATTTATTAATAAAATTAAAAATTAAAATAAAACGTTCATTAGTTGGTATTGAACAAAAAAATATTAAAGTTTATTGTGTTAAGAGGAGCTTTTCCATGTAATTGGGAAAAATAAGCATTTTGACTTGTCAAATTACATAGAAATTAATATTTAAAATAAAATTGAGGTAAAATAGTCAATTTACTCTTAGGAGTTTTTGGGATCTAGGTTTGACAAGCCATGGTTTTGTTAAACCACTTGAGCCAACCCTTATATATATATATAGACACACACACACTTTTGGCAATACATGCATCTATATATTTTATATATATACTTTTGGTAATACACACATCTATATATTTTACTAGCTAGTCCATCTTAACTCCATATCTACCAAGAGGAGCTCATAATCCCGAAGCTTGACAATTATAATCTTGATTTCCAAAAATTCTTGCTAGATTTTTTCAAAATGATGCGGAAGGTTCCATTATTTTCTTGGTGAAATTTTGGTTTTTTTAATAATATTGAAAAATAAATATTTATTTTTGAAAATAAAATATTATAATTTGCATTGTTCAATAATAAGACTAAATATTATTAAAAATAGATATTTATCTTTTAAAATTAAACATTGTAATTTGTATTGGTCAATTCTAAAGATAATTATTCTAATTTGTCTTGACAAAAACTAATAATAATTATTAAACTAAAAATATTAATTTTAAAAATAAAAAAAAAAATAAAGTTTTTATTTTATAAAAACAACATAGAAAAATGTATATTCTCACACATATAAAATGAAAACTTTATTTTATTTTTAATTTATTTTAAAAATATTTAATATAAGGTTTGATTATGTATTACTATTATTAAATTTGCATATTTTAAAATATATTGTTTTTTAAAATTTAAAAAAATTCCTTATTTATAATTTTTGAATTATTATGTTATAGTTAATATGAAAAATATTAATGATAATTTCTTTAAAAAATGTTTAAACCATCATAAATATCATAAATAATGAAGTATTATTTAATGTATATTTTTCATTTAATCCAGTTTTCAATCTTGCATTCCATTTGTTATGACTTTTGAGTGTTTTTCTCCATGTTTTAAACTTCTAAATTTTCTTTTGGTGCTCTTAATTAATTTTCCGGGAACCTTGAGAGTGTTATATAATTATATGTTACCTTGAGAGTGTTATATAATTATATGTTATTAATGGAGATTTTGTTATAATATATATTTTTTAATATGGTTCAGTTTTTAGTGGTTTTGAATTTATCTATTCTTTTTCTTGGATAAAGTTCATAATTTACCCACTATTTATTTTGGACCTAGTTAAAAATCGTTTTACATTATATTAAATTTTATCATTTAATTTTTCCTTTAATTTTTATTTTATTTTAATTTGACTTAATTAAAATGTTAAACAATTACATTATAACATAAGTAAAAAAATACTTCTAAACCTAATTTTTAAAAATAATTTAATTTTTTAATTTATGATATTTAAAAATTTTAACCATTTTGTTATTTAAAATAATATAAAATACACCTTTAAACATTAATTAATAATCATCATTTATAATTCAAACACTATGACTTGACTTCTTTGTAATTGTCCCTTTCTTATTTTTTTAAAATTATATTCTAAATCAAAATTTCTATAGTATTTTTTAAAGTGTTATGTAAATGGTATCCAAAGAAATTATTTGAATTACAAATTTAATTGAAAAATATGAAAAAAAAATAAAAATTAAATAAATAAATAAATAAATAAATAAAACAACAACTTAAACTTAAACTTAAACTTGTAATAAGCAAAATTTAATTGAAAAATATGCAAAAACTTGTAACAATCAAACTATTGCAATAATTTCATTTCAATGAGCACAAAGGGCCAAGGATGTCCCTCGGAATGTCATTGAAATAGAGGAATAAATAACTATCAAAGACGATAGAGACCAACATATTAATCTGGTTAAAATATAGTTCAACATAAACATAATGCGGAATTCCATCTCCCGCTCCTCTGCACGATTGGTTAAAGTATTCCTCTAAATTCATGGCCATCTATCCATATTCCTTTTACAAAACCACCTACAGTCAAAGTATCTTCCTCCAGATTCGTCGCCAGATTGGCACTCTTCGTAGTTCCTTTACCATAAAAAAGTTGAATAAAGCAAATCCAGATGTATCTTGACACAATTTGGCAGGCGGGGGCCAATGAAGTTATTATTGTTTGCTAAATTTTGAAAAGCTTAACTTGTCAGAAGAATTGCACCAGCCTGATCCTCCAGGTCTTCGATATCTACTACAGTTTTGTCAAGATTTCTGCATCTTTGGAGGACCTTCATTTGTGGCTACAAATTGTCACTGGGAGACACGAAAAAATAGCAGTCGATTGAATTTAGCGAAACGCAGGCGTTCTCCCTCGTCACACCGAGGACTCGATGGTTATATGGCTGGCGGATCATATGGGATGGTGCAGGGACCTGATGTGACATTGACTGTATGATGAAGCAAACATGACCTGATAAATCGCGGAGGTCGATGCTGATCCAGATGAACGGCGTCTCGCCAGCCGTGCTTGCATGAATTCCAGCTCCGCCTGCAGACAAGCAACCTGTAATACATTCATGACATATCTTGAGTCCAGAGACACCTGCAGAACCGATTTCTGAAACTATAAAGAACAAGAAAATTTCTGCAAATATAAAGAACAAGAAAATTTCTGCAAATATAAGGAACAAAAAATGCATCTGCAGAGGCTATCGACATATACACATTGTATAAACGTTCTCAAGAAGCTGCAAGGCGTAAATGTGCGCAACAAAGCCATAGACTGGATGTTGGAGTCGTGCCTCTGCCTCATACGATATGTTGACAACTGCCTGGCAGCTTTCTTTCATGGGAATATGGAGTAAAAGCTTGAATGCATTGCTAGCTCCTAAGATTTTATGAATTGCGGCAAAATGAGCGGAGCCTTCTTCAGAGCCAAAGTATGGAGCAAACAAGTTCGTAGCTAAAGAATGAATAAAAAAAATGTCCTTCGGGGAAAGAATGAAATAACACAGAGGCGGCCTCAATTCACCATGAGTTGGTAAAGTGGAGAATAAACCAGTGAAGCTCATGTCAACGGCCCTCAGCGTGAGTGGCAACGTTGCCATTTTCCCACTTATAATCTCTTCAACCATATCGCTACCCATCTTCTTTCTATCTTCCGATCTCATTCAAAATTGATCTCATTCAAAATTGTTTATGGCTTGCGTTTCTTGACCGATAAGCGACTTCTTTCTTGATCTTCGTTGGTGTAGAATCAGAAACAAAGCGATCTGTGGCCTCCTCCATGACTTTCATACCAAACTAGTACAAAGGGCGGGACTGGCGGCCTTGAGCTGCACCCTCCCAGCATCACCATAGCAATTGAAGAAAGAACATCAACTGACCAGTTATGGTTATAGAAATTTGAATTTTGTTTGGGCGGTATTTTAAATTCGAACTCAAAATTCAAATTCAAATTCGTCTGCTATTAAATGAGTACATTGTATATGAACTCAAAATTCAAATTCAAATTCGTTTGCTATTAAATGAGTACGTTGTATATGAACTCAAAATTCAAATTCAAATTCGTCTGCTATTAAATGAGTACGTTGTATATATTGAATCCTAACACTCCAAATCTCTGGTGGTGGTGGTGCCGGCGGCGGCGGTGGCCATCAAGGCCGAGACAGAGGCGGCAGAAAATTCGTAGATGCCCATCCATAGTTACGGTGAACCTCATTAAGTCCTCAAACTGGAGGGAGGCTGCGGGTGGCTACGGGCAGGGTCGCCGGGGGTTTCGATGGGCAGCCGGAGAGGGATGCCGGAGTCAGATAAAGTTTACGATGCATGGTCTGATGATGTATGGTCGATGATGCTCTGTGAGGCTGTCAGGGATGTAAGGACTATAGCAATAACTTTGCTATAGTCGCACAAATAGCACTTGCCCT